>JAVJIF010008508.1:0-132262 GCA_038442645.1 Agave tequilana
CTCGAGCACAATATATTCCCTACAGTAAGCTTTCCCCTTCTTTCAGACCATAAATCGTGAAGATTTATGGAAGATTGCTCCTTGGTGGCATGAGCGTAAACTGCAAAACTAATAGGGTAGGCCTCCTTACCTAACAACTAGACTCTACACTTTATTTATAGCACAGTCATTAATCATTAAGACATTATACTTTTGCATATTTTCATTCATTGAAATCTCATACATGTTAGGTTTTAATAATTTTGTGTACAATTATGCTCGCAAATTAAATCAGAAATCATATATTTTACTTAATGTCATCAATTTAATTATTTTTATTTTATTTTATTTAAAATATAAGTCTCACTGTAATACAAGTAAGATTTGAACTCTAAATTCTTATCCACGATAAGAAAATAATAACACGCTGCATAATTTATCCCGTTCAAAGTATTAAACTCACACGAAGGAGAGTATTAGAAGAAGTTTGGTAAACTTTTAATAGAGCATATTTGTATTGCCCAAAAAGCCCAAAAGCCCCGGTTTCCTGTTCCTATAACAAAACCCGCCCTAACTTCCATCCACCATAAAATAGGGCGAGATCAATAGAGCGAGCCTAGGGTTTTTGCCGGCAACTCTCCCTTCTTCAATCCATGGAGGAAGAGCCACCGCAGACACCGCCGACTGATCTTCCAGACGCCGTCGCACCTCAAACCACCACCGCGGATTCCGCCCAGGAGGAGCGGAAATCGGTCCCCAATGCGAGGAAGTCGACGGTTGGCAATCGATTCGGTCCATGGACGAATCGGCGACGGAGGAGCCCGACCGACGAGCGAGGAGAGTGAGTGCGGTTCCCAATCCTCAGTGCCCGCAACCAGATGATGGAGGGGAGCGGCGATCGACGGCACATGAGGAGGAGGGAGAAGAGTACCTGTCAGCTGTTGAGGAGGAGGAGAAGCTGCAGGTAGATGGAAGTGATGAGAGAGTTTCCCCATTGAGAGAAGAAGAATTGGTTGAAGAACAGGAGAAAGTTTACTCATTGAAAGAAGAAGAAGAGGAAGAGAAAGTTCTGACATCTGAGCATGTTGCTGCTGTTGGTGATGAGGTCTTGCAAGAAAATGTCGAGGAGAAGATATCAGATGTTGCTGGGCCCAGCCTGACTGAGAAGTTGGATGGGGAGATGCCACTATTAGATGAAGGAAACGAGAAAGTACTCATTGAATGAAGAAGAAGCTCCACTATCTGAGCCCGCTGTTGACGAGGTCATGCACGAAAATTGGAGGAGAAGCCCACCAAAACAGAGGAATTGAATGGGGAGAGGCCCCAATTTGCTGAAGGAGACGGGCAAGGTTACTCGTTACAGGAAGCATTGGTGGAAAAAGTGGAGAAAGCTTCCTCATTGGAGGATGATTAGCAGAAAAGAAGAAGAGAAAATTCTTGTTTCCGATGACATCATGCAGGAAAATTTTGAGGAGAAGCTCCCAGATTTTGACGGGATGCAGCCTGCTGAACAATTGGATGAGAAAATGACGCAATCAATTGAAAATGATGATAAAGTTCCTCGTTGCAAGAAGAATTGTTGGAGAAGAAAAGAAGGTTCCTTTATCTCAGCTTTCTGGCTTCATTGCAGATGTCGAGGAGGTAATGCAGAAAATGTCGAAGGAAAGCTCTCAGAAGAGCAGTTGAACGAGGAGAAGCCACATTCTGTCAGAAAAGGCAAGAAAGTCTCCTCATCAACACGAGAATTAGAGGAGAAGAAGACGAGAAGTTTCCTCATCACAAGAAGAGTATGCTGTAAAAGATGAAAAAATTTCATCATTGCAAGAGGAATCTGATGACAAGGAAGAGTCTGATGAGAAAGAGGCGGCTGAGGAGATGGACATGGATGAGGGCCCCCCGCAATGACAGCCGGAAGAAGAACGGGGACGAAGCGGAAGCGAGGCCGCCCTCCAGTGGCTCAAGGCAGAAAGGCAAGGGCGCCAACCAAGCCAAAGGAGGAGGAAGAAGAATTGTGCTTCATTTGTTTCGATGGAGGAGATCTTGTGGTTTGTGATCATAGGTGAGTCTGATTCATCTCTCTATACCTTTTGCTTCTCACCTCTTTATTAATGGCTATTTGTATAGGTGTTGCCCGAAGGTATATCACCCTTCTTGTGTTAATCGGGACGAGGCATACTTCAAAGCAAAGGGCCAGTGGAGCTGCGGTATGTTTACACAAATTTCTAGACCTAGCTAGTAGTTTCTACTCTTTTTTTTCTTTTTCTTTTTCTTTTTTTGAGAGAGTAGCTTCTACTTTTTATGTGATATATTTTGAGAAGATAAGGTGGGCATATGCCCCCCTCACTCGTTTCATTAAAAGAGTGATTTACAAAATGAAGCTTAAAAAAATGATACAACTGAAACCCAGAAAAAAAAATATGATACAACTACAACAACACCCCCACCCCCCACCCCCCCAAAACCACCAACAAAAAAAAAACCTCAAAAAAAAAAAGTTCCAGTGAGTGGTATAGCCACACCACTGGATATGAAAACATAACAAAATCAGGTGCAACAATACACCGATACTAAATGCCCACCAATTGTGCTGATTGTTGTCCTTTCTTATCCGCATCATCACTCAGCTAGCTGATGGCATCATCATCTGGTTTGTTGCCTTGGCATTTCTCAAAAATCGACTGTGATTTATTGGATGGAACCTATAGCTGCTCAAAGCCCAATGCAACATGTTAGCTGCAATGTTCAACTGAATCTGGTTCATGTTTTTTTGCTGATTTCTGAAGGTGCAAGTTCATATCAGCGAGAAATGGTACAACCATAATATTTTATGCATTCCATGGTCTACATTTCTCAAATAGAGAAAATCAAGTCTAGGAGGGCTTGAACACCTAGTAGTCCAAAGCAGAATCTCCACACGTTTTGGACTGTATCATGATGTAGAAACAAGCTGGGAGTAGGAATAGGAGTCACTTGCCTTTTCTTCACCATTGCCGCATGATACAACTATCTGCCCTTGCTACCTCCTATTTCTCAAGATATATCCGTTCACTATGGAATCCTTGCCTACCAACAAAGGCTCTGACTTTTGAAGGGGTCTTAGCCTTCTAAATGTACTTAACCACGCTTCTTCTGTCCATGGTTGAAGACCTGTTCAGCGATTATGAGGAAAGGGACTATTCTTTTCCCACTTCGAAGAACAGTTTCTTTGTTCATCCTCATCTCTGGTCTCCAATCTGCTAAGGGACGAACATTTTGGTTCTCATTTATCTAAGCATCATATTAACCGCCTCTTGTACCTTTTCGGCCCACTCACCCTTTCTCCATGGAAAACCCAAGGTGACAACTTTAGTCCAAGCTCACTCAGACTTGGTAAGCAGTAGGCCATTGTTCTTTGCCAACTATCAATCTCTCCACAAGGAAATCTTCCTGCCATCATCAATTTTATAGGTTCTCCTAGAGAAACTGATCTCTGCAATCCCTCTCCAGAATCAATATTCTTATTTTCCTTCACTTTCTTGCTACTCATATGATGGATTGTAGCTATCTTTAATTAGTTTAGACCACAACTATTCCTCAAAGGAAAGTTTAGACCAACTAGCGTAGTGTTTCTTACTCACCCTCTACTACTATGGCCTAGTTTATTTCTTTTGATTAATAACTGTAGCGTCTTGAATTTATGATCCATATGGGTCCTGTTTGTGACCTAACACGAACCATGATGGGCATACAAAATTTTGAGTGGAAATTTTGTTGAGGCTCGGGTCGACTCACCGTAAAGCACATCTATTAAAGAGAGTCATTCACATATTGCATGATGGATAGGCATGTAAGACTTTTCACCACTTCTTCACTACTACTACCCGCTCTACAAGGCTAGTTTGGAAAAAAATATATTCATCATGAAAATATTTTTAAAGTACCAAACAAAATAATACTTTGTTGGCGTGAATATTCTAATTATACCAAACATGGTCACAATATTTTTTTAGGAATTTAATGCTTGGGAATCAAACTTGTGGGAGATGGATGATGTTCTTCATACCAGACACACCCATAGAATACGTTTTGCCTTTTACGTCTTTTCCACTGCAGTTATATTGATTTTCACTATTTGAGGCGTGATTATTTCCAAAAAAAATGATTTAGATGGATAAAAGTCTTATATAATATCTTATGAGTTTTAATCATACTAGGAGTAGGATTTAGTCAGGTCGGGAGAAACCAGTCCATATGACTGAATATGCTAATGCAGGTCTGTGGAATTCTGATATAAATGTTAAGGTACAAACAATATTCAAAAGAATGTGATTCTTCTCTTCGGCGAAGGACTCATGATTGTTACTGTGAGGTCCATTCACTGGGCATCTCATTCCCTTCTTTCCAGTAGGAAAACCTTGAGCTTTTCTTTCTTTTCTTTTTTTCTTCTTATTTTTGTTTACCATATTAATTTATAAAAGGCTTTGAATAGTCTTGTTATTCTTTGATTTCTTAAAATGGAAGTGTTGATTAATGGAGTGAAGCTAATTTATTTGCAATTTCCTTTTCTTTCTCTCCATCAATTTCTCCATCCCACTTTGAGCCCGGCCATTGTTAGCGCCAATCACCTTCATGCTGTAGATCTGCATGTAAATTTGTGACTAGGGGTGTATTAAACGAGCGATCCATTTATTGAATGCATTCATTATTCGGAGCAATGTTCAAAATAACGATAACGTAACCATAACGTTTTTCTTTTGTTATGTTAAGATAGCTTATAACGTAACGCATAACGTAGGTTACGTGATTTAATATTTATTTAATAAAATAAATATATATAGTATATTTAAGAATTTTAATAAATAAAAAATAATTTAAAAAAATCTAAAAAAATCAAAACAAATATATAACATATTTATCAAGTCTCACAACAAATTTTAGGAAGTATAGCAATAATTTTTCACATTCACAAGTTATTCAATCAATCTACACAAATAAAAATGAATTATAACAATTAAGTTAATTAACTAACAAACATGATAATTGAAATTGAATTATAGCAATTAACAACTAATTAAGCATGCCAATTTAGCAAAAAAAATATAACAAGCATGCTGCATTGAATTTTAAAGCATGATATGATGATAAATTTTAAAGCATGAATTTTAAAGCATGAATTGAAACTGTGAGCTGCGATCTCTCTCTCTCCCCTGCCGACTATCTCAATCTCTCCCCTGCCAGCGAGCTCTCTCTCTCCCCTGCGAGCTGTCCCCCTCCCCATCTCTCCCTGTCTCTCTCTGCTCTCTGGTTCTCTCTCCCCCAGCTCTCTCCCTCCCGATCTCTCTCTCTCTGCACTCTCTCCCTCCCGCTCTCTCTCTCTGTGCCCTCTCCCCCTCTGATCTCTCTCTGCGTGAGCAGAGAGAGATCAGAGGGGGAGAGGGCACAGAGAGAGAGAGAGCGGGAGGGAGAGAGTGCAGAGAGAGAGAGATCGGGAGGGAGAGAGCTGGGGGAGAGAGAACCAGAGAGCAGAGAGAGAGAGACAGGGGAGAGATGGGGAGGGGGAGAGCTGAGAGAGAGAGAGAGATGATCGGGAGGGGGGAGAGCTGAGAGAGAGAGAGAGAGATCGGGACTGAGAGATCAGGTGAGAGAGAGATCGGAGGGCTAGAGAGAGATCGAGGACTCACCGCCGCGGTCACGAGCAGGTAAGTCTTCTTCTTTCTTCTTCTTTCTTCAAGGCGCAAGACCTCCGGCAGCAGTTAATCGGCGACGGTGACAGAGAATCGACGGCGGCAGGGATCGGCGACGGCGGCAGGGAACGGCGACGGCGACGGCTTCTTCTTCTTCCCTCTTCTCCTTTTTTTTTTGGTTTGGGTTCCGATCGTGCCCTAATCTCAGAACGAGCAGCTCGCGAGGGATCGGCGACGGCGGCAGGGAACGGCGACGGCGACGGCTTCTTCTTCTTCCCTCTTCTCCTTTTTTTTTTTGGTTTGGGTTCCGATCGTGCCCTAATCTCAGAACGAGCAGCTCGCGCGCGCCTTTATATTTTCGTGATTGCACAGTAACGTACGTTACTGTGCGTTACGTAATTAACGTAACGTAACGTACGTTACTGTGTAAAAAACGTAGGTTAGATGATTTTGCGTTTTTTTTCTTGTGTTTCGTAACGGGTACCTCGCGTTAGTTACCGTAACGCGTTATAACGCGTTACATAACGCGTTTTTTTGAACACTGATTCGGAGTTTGATCAAATTAATTTGGACATTAGATTACCATGATTGATGACATGATGTGTAATTCAAGTGTCGTGATTAAAGGAGTGTTCAAGTTGCAGGTGTCAAAATAAATTGAGAAATTTGAAAAATTGTAAGCGTCTGCTGAACGCAGATCTGGAGCAGTGTCCACTTTTTGCATTGATACTCAAAATTGGTGACCCTATCTTCGCAGTCAGTAATTCCTCATAGCTTTCTAAATCGTTGACCATGGCTGACGAAAGAAATGAGTGAAAGAGTGAAAAACAATGAAAAGAATAAAAATATATAGAGCAGTTAAAATGACCAGACAAACGATGAGACCTCCACCAAGCCTGTTCTTTTTGCCACGTGTAGTTTAAATCTAGAATGCATCATGTGCCCCTGATTGCATCATATGCTTCTATAACCTTCTAATATAACCAAACAAAAAGAAGAAAAAGTTTTGGTTGCTGTAGTATCTGCATATTGTTCGCCTCTTCATTAGTTGCTGAAGAAACGGTTGGGTGAACATAATCAATGGATTCGATCATTTTGCTGCAGACTAGACTCAGAAGGTTCTAGGTATCTTCATGCTCGATTAAAATAACTGTTGGAGTGACATAGTGTAAACGATTCATTTTGAAAAGAAAAGGCGGAAATTTTACCAAATTGTCATGAATCAAGAAGATTCATTTGAGGCCATGCAGTGAGGTTTTGCCGCATATTCATAATTCTCGTGTCTTATGGCCATATCCATGCCAACTATAATAAGTGTCACTGTGTTAGTATTGCGTCTTTATGTTCAATAATAAGTTTCTTGTACTATTCGAGTTATTCTTGACTTGCATGTACTTTTATTTATTCCTGTAATTTTGGTTTTAGAAAAACCCATTTGTAGTTCTAATGTTCTACTTCATTATTTATTCTCATGCTATGACACCTGTCTTAAAATTCTCGCTCCATGTCTTAGGTTGGCATATATGCAGCAACTGTCAAAAATCTGCCCGTTATATGTGCTATACATGTACATATTCTTTGTGTAAACGGTGCATAAAAGAAGCAGAATTTGTCTGCGTCAGAGGGAATAGAGGTTTCTGTGAGACTTGTATGAAAACGGTGATGCAGATAGAGATGAATAAGCATGCAGATGAGACCACGGTGTGTTTTATTCTGACACTTAGATTCTGCTGTTTTACCTTCATAATCCAAATTTCATTTCCATAGTTTGTATTCTTGTGTGTAAGATCCTCACCCAGAAGAATGTTACATTATCTGGTGATCTGCCACGATGACAATCACATTGCCCAATTCTGAAGCTACAGTAGTTACCATTCTTTGCTGTTTTTCTAACCAATAATTACCACATTTCTTACAAAGGTCGGTATCTTGTTTTATTTTTGAGCCAAAAGGATGACAAGTTTGACCTGTCCTGATTTATGGAGTTTGATTTTCCATTGCTTGAAGGATCTTACACTGCTAAACTTAATTTCTGACACTTCTATTCTTTATCTTTGATATTTTATGGATCAAGAATGAGAATCTCTCTGGTACTTGTATTCTTTTCACAACTTGGTCATCATATGGCTGCTATCTGATGCTTCCTATTTATTATAAATATGTATGAAACCTACCTACATTTGAGTCTGATATCTTTGGTTTAGTCATTTAGATCTTTGGATAATCATATACTTGGTTTTCCCCCTTGTTGGAGTCCATTTGGGTGGGAGCAAGCTTGTTGATTGTTATGGTTAATCTCTCTATCTCTATGGTACAAGTTTGCAGATATAATCAGAAAACTTACTTTTTCTGTGTGACATTTACTGTCTCAACACCAGGAAATTTCTCCAACGTGAAATGTTACAAGTTTGCATATATAATATAATCTGAAAGCATACTTTGTCTCTCTGATATAAATTGCTAAACTGCATTAAAAATTGAAACAAGAAGGAATTTTTTTTAGACTATATGATTGCATCTAAAAGCATTTTACATCACAGATAATTACTGAAAATAGGTGTTTTTTTAGTTTCATTATACTGGAGACTATAGGTATACAAACGGACCTTTGAGGGGGTGCAATCTAGGACCTACTGAAACAGACTTTTCAGAGTGTACATTGCTTGCTTATAGAAAATATAGCGTGATGTTAATTTATTTTATTTTATCTTTCTGGTAACGAACGTTGCCCTAATTGTTCCAAATCCCCGTCTCCCCCCCATTGTGCGCTTTGTAGGCTTCTGCACTTATTTAATCTGTACCTAAGGCTGATGTCTGATTCAGAAAAAGGAATCTGTTGTCCTTGTTAGTGGCAACCCATGTGAGATTCAGTGCATTATAATTATTATACTTGTACTTGTTTGTTTGTCATTTTCAGACAAGCTTTCCGCAATCTTCTACTTACAATCGATCACTTTCTTGCTATCCTGTGCATAAAAAAGGATTTTTTCTCACTTTTGAAAAACTTAGCTTAGGAGAATAATTGTTGCAATGATTGCACAACAGTGATAGATCATGCAAGGAATTAGCTCAGCAAAAATTGAGCTCGGCTGACTTTGCTTTCATTAATGAATGGAGAAGGTTGTTTCTTTTTTTAAACATATGAGTCTCCTTACAATCTAGTGGACTGTAGACTGTAAACTCTAACGCCAGTAAAAATATGAGTCTCCTTACAATCTAGGGAGCATTCCATCTAATACTAAAATATGTTCCCTGCTTATTTTTTTCCTTTATCATTTTGGGAAATTTGTTTGACTTCTCTTGCCTCAATGAATGGAGATGGTTTGCTTCCTACAATCTAGTGCACTGCAGACAATAATCTCTGAAGAGTAAATCAGTTATAGAAGGAGCGTGCCATCTATACTAATACAGTTCCTGCAAGCTTATTGCCATTTCAAATTGTGGAAATTTCTGAAGAGTGTTGATTGCTAGTTTCAGTTTGACATGAGCGGTTCGTTGTCACAATTCTTGTAACGCAGGAGAGGGGTCTTCTATTCAGCCAAATTTGATCACTTTGGTAGAGAAACCTAACCTATTGGTTTTAGAGTTTGGTCTCTTGCCGTGAGGGTTCGACTTCAGTCTTCTTCCACACTTGGATAGGATTTGGATTTCCAAAAGAAAAGTTATCACTTATCAGAAATAACAAACTTTTTAGACTGTATTCTTATTAGTTATGGATCATTTTATCACAGTTTCTTTCCTGCTTTGCTTACGTTATAGAAGTGTCTGCTTCTGTTGCGGATTTAGGTATCTGTTCAATATTTCCTCATGGAAACATTAATTTGTTCGATCTTCAGATGTTTAAGTATGTTCTTTATGTTGATGATCCTCTCATTTTTTACCCTCTAATTATTTTATTTGGATTTCTTATACAGGATGTGGTTGATTTTGATGACAAAACCAGTTGGATGTATTTGTTTAAGGACTATTGGGTAGACCTGAAAGCAAAATTATCTTTGACAATTGAGGAACTGACAGGGGCCAGGAATCCATTGAAGGAAACAAATGCAACCTTTGGTAATGAGGAACCTTTAGATAAAAAAAGGATAACCCAGTTGAATAAGGAACCTTCAGAGAATCCTGGTAATGCCAGCGATGACCAAGGAGGGTGTTCATCTAGCTCCATCAGGTGTTATAAAGAAAGGACTTCTTTGAGGAAGAAGGTGAAAAAAAGGCCAAGGAACATGTTCAACAAGGAACACTCAGTAAAAGGAGGAGCTAAACGAACTGACATTTCTAAGGACATTGAATGGGCTTCGGACGAGCTGCTAGAGTTTGTTGCACACATGAAAAATGGTGGTAGATCTGTACTGTCCCAATTCGATGTTCAGGCTCTTCTACTTGAATACATAAAACAAAACAATCTACGCGATCCTCGTAGAAAAAGTCAAGTTATTTGTGATTCAAGGCTCCGGGCTCTCTTTGGGAAATCGCGTGTTGGGCATCTGGAAATGCTGAAGCTTCTCGAACCACACTTTCTTATAAAGGAAGCCTCACCACTTGCCACGGATGACAACCAAGGAGGGGTTGTAGATCCTGATCTCACTCAAACTGAGGCTGAAGGAAACAGTGATGCATCCACAAAGATGGGTTTAGATGTAAGGCGTAAACCCCGAAGAAGAGTAGAAGAAAAGGGACTGATCAATCTTGATGATTATGCAGCAATAGATGTTCACAATGTCAGTCTTATGTACTTGCGCCGTAACTTGATGGAGGATTTTCTTGATGACATCGACATGTTCAATGAAAACGTTGTTGGATCATTTGTAAGAATAAGAATTTCTGGTTCTGCTTCAAATAAAGATATGTATCGGCTAGTGCAAGTTGTTGGTAAGTTTTCCTGATACCATCCCTTAGTCTTTTCTAGAATTGTGCATCACAATATTTAAATTTTTAAACTGTCTTTGTTCCTTGTATAGGGACCGGCAAGGCCGCAGAAAAATATAAGTCTGGTAAGAAGACAACAGATATAACACTGGAGGTATTAAATTTAAACAAGAGAGAGTTTTTAACTATTGATCTCATCTCAAACCAGGACTTTACAGAGGTAATTCCTAACAAAGAACAATGTTCCTATGCTTTGTTTCTAATTATTTTATCTAAATGGGGTATTTCTCTGTTAACAGCAATATGAAATACATTACCTGGGCCTAAGATTCTTATTGATTTTTTAAAGAACATAGGATAAAGTCAAAGCTCTTGCCACACGTCATACGAACTACTCAATAACTGAGAATTACAAGCCCAAAAAGATACCAAATGACCCAATTACAGGTTTACTTTCTAAGCATTTTACCCCATTACAACAGCACTTGAGTCGGTAGGATAATTATCGCTAAGTGAGAACTGCGAAAAGACGCAGCATCAGCACCAACTAATACCAGCTTGGCCTTCATAATAAGGAACAGAATCGGACTGCAAATGGGACCTCGTCCGTGTTTCGCTCGAGAGACAATGGAGGTCCCTGCCTGAAAGTACACAAAGAAAGGGATTAAAGATTTTAACTTTTCTCTTTGTCCATAGTACCCTTACTATTGCCATCCTAGACACATCTCCTAATTCTTCTTCTAACACTTTTTTTTTGAAACTGCCCCTATGAGTGTATAGATCATAGCTTCCCCTCTTTCGTATTTTGCTCAAGAGACAATGGAGGTCCCTGCCTGTAAGTCCACAAAGAAAAGGATAAAGATTCTATCTTTTATCTTTGTCTGCCCTTACTATTGTTGTCCTAGACGCATCTCCTAATTCTTCTTCTAAATCTTTTCTTTTCTTTTTTTTTCGTGAAACTGTCCCCATGAGTGTGTAGATTTAAGCTTCCCCTCACTGATCAATACTGATTACAAAAATCCCAAATCATTCTTAAAGCTGGAAACATAACAAAAATATGACATAGTGACTATTAAAAAAAATAGGGGTAACATCTAATAAATTAATAATATTTTTCTTCCCCAGGTTGTTCACAGTCAAAATCTTATTTTGAACAACTAGCCAAACCAAACTCCTAACTATTTAAGAGGAGTGACGCTTGCCAAATTATTTACTCCAAGCACTATAATGGCCCATTGTTAGGAAACTTATAATAAGAATCGCTGCCAACAAAATTCCATCTCCAAATACAAGCATCTGGACCAGAGATGAGAATTAAGGAAACATATATCATGGTTTCTTTATTTTCTTATTTTCTTTTTGGATATAAACTGACTGTTGGATACAACACATTGATACATATCTGTACAAATGTGAACATCTGAGTCATGCTAGTTGTAGCTATTTTTTGGGTCATGCCAAGTGCATCGTAGAGATTGAGTAAATTCTGTCACAATATCTTTAAGCATCACAATATCATATGACGATTTTAGTTAGGTTTTTTTTAAAAGCTTGTTACTCTGAATCTCCTGTCTAAATATCTATATGTAGCAGTGCATGTACAAGTGACAAGGACACAACATCATAAAATTCAAAAATAGGACGGTGATTTGCATGTACATGAGAAATATATGCCTTTTTCTTATATAAAAAATAAAAGATATGATAAGATAAACTTCAGGTTTGATGGGTTTACATCAAATTTGATAACTGCATCTTCCAATAAATTTTAAGCTAGTGCAGATAAAATTGTTCATCTGAAGAGGCAAGATGTGCGTAATGAACTCTTTACTAGATGACACTAGGTTGATAATGATTGCAGTCAAACTTCTGATATTTGCATGAATCGTTCTGCTAAAACTAGCCCGACAGGTTGATGTTCAGGTAGAGCCATAGTATGGATGTGTTTAGAGTCTAATCCACATTATTTGGTTTATATATCTAGCCAAAATCATCTTTAGCAATTTTTTACTTTTATTAATGCATCTAATACCTTATATAAAGAAGAAAGAGCTATTTGTAAACTCCCTTGTATCAAACCCGTCAATCATTTTACGGTCTATCAATTATATTGGATACATATTGGATGATTAACAAGTCTTGTCATTGTTCATTTTTCAATTGTATTTTTGGAGATTTCTTTTTCCCCCCTCATAGATGATGAATGTTATGTTTCTAGGAGGAATGCAAACGCTTAAGGCAAAGTGTAAAATGTGGATTTATTGATCGACTAACAGCGGTAATGCTAGCTTACACAGTTTCTTTAACTCAGCATGATTTTATTTGCCAATGTATCTAAGTCACTTTCATTTTGCTAATCTCAGGCTAAAGTTCAGGAGAAGGCTAAGGTTCTCCACACCGTCAAAGTCAATGATGTGAGAATTTCACTTGTAAACTATGTTTACTTTTGGTTCTTTATGGAAGAGTTGATGCTACAACTTATTGTTCCCCTTCATGTTCTTGCATGTACTTTTGCAGTGGTTGGAATCTGAGAAGTTACGGTTGGGCCATCTCCGTGATCGTGCTAGTGAAAAAGGTCGCAAAAAGGAATATCCTACACTTGAATATACTATGTTGTCTTCTGCATCATTTGCATGGCAGCCTAGGTACCTATAGAATGCCATAAACCTACAGATATTAGGACTAAAGGTTATCATGCTTTCGTTTGGTATAACATAAAGAATGGCATTTAACTTGTATGTACATGTCAAATCTGCAATAATTGGTGAGATCCTTATGAAAATAAGACTTAAAACACGTGAAAGTTTATTTTTCTAGAGTCAAGAATGTTCAGATGTTGCGGCCTGGAAAGCCTTAGAGGATCATGTTGTTTCCATAGGGTGGCAACAAGGTTCATTATGTAGATTTGCTGAGTGCAACTCTCAGACAGCCAATCACCTTCGTCAAGTTTAGGGGTGCGAAATGGGCCGGGTTTGGCCCGGCTCGGTGCCAAACCCGCCGGGCCAAGCCCGGACCTGTCGCTGTTCAACAGGCGGCCCAACCCGACCAGGGCTCGTTCCCCCTTTGGGGGACTCGGTCCCAGCCCGGTGACCTGTCTGGTCTGGGGTCAAACCCGGGCCGACCTGACCATTTAAAAAGGATTATTAAAAATCCAAAAAAATAGTTTTTATGTATAATTTAAAAAATATTAAAAATCCCAAAAAATTCAAAAAATCCACAAAATTGCTATAAGTTGTTAAATGCAAATGTAATTTTTTACTAATTCAATAAATTGGATAAATTAATACAAATACAATTGAAGTATAAATTAAAAATTTTAGAAATTTATCATTCATATTTAAAAATTACAGGTCTTCAAATATTTTATCATTTATACGTTCAAATTACAAGTCTTCAAATATTGTAGATATTCATTTATTCAATTATCTTCTAGAGAGTCTTCATTGATTTTTTCACTGATTTATTTTGGCTTTTCTTTTTCGCATCTAACCAATCCTTCTGCGGATGCTCATCTCGTTGGCTTTTGATGCTAGGCGGTTTCTCGTATCAGTCAGCACTAATCAACTATACTAAAAGCAGACTCTGATGTTACTGTTTAGGCAAGAGGAGTTAGTAAATCACGCATTATGATAGAAAACACATGATAGGCTGATTTCTGTGATTTTCACTAGGCCAAAATATTTAAATTTTCAAATTATGAGTCTCCATCAATTTCAAGAGTTATGACACGAGTCGAATAATAATGAAGCTCATTCAATGTGTCTGAGCTTCTTGATCTTTTCGATACAGATAATAAACCAGATAATAAAGAACTTTTAGGTTTAAATGAAGATGCAGGATGTAATGATGATTGCTTATTTTCAAATTGTGATTCATTAAAAATCATACAAATTATTTATAGAATTCTCAATATCTATCCATACTAGGGCAGAATCACAATAATTTATTTTTCATAAAAAAATCAAGTAAATATTTACATCCTTCAAATTTAATACGAAGATCTTTAATAGTAGCAAAATAAAATATAATAAAAAAATCTTTAAAATATTTATTGAATTTTTCTTCCATAGGTGAAATAATATCTAATCATCTCGATATTTATAAAACACTCTAGTAATTTCAGTTAACTCGTAAAACACTAAACTTGTGGCATAATAAATCCCAGAAAATAATCTTGTTACTCTTTCAAAATTACATAACAAATTCTCCATTCGCTCGTAAATATTTTGATCTGGAATTCCGTGGAAATAACTTATTATAGTCTGATAAGGAATAGCTTTCATCAACATATTATATGTTGAGTTTCAACGAGTTCTTATATCCTGAGGTAAACTTTTAATTTGTAAGCCTAAGCCGGAATAAATTTTGTGAAGTTTTGCCTCCTTGGGCCTCTACTTCTAATAAATAAAATAACATTTTTTAACTTTTGAATATAATTATTTATACATTTTAAACCATTATGTACACACAAGTTAATGATGTGACATGCACACCGAATATGAAAAAATTTGCCATTCAAAATTGGTTTAAAATAATCTCTAAAAAACTCAATTGCAACATCATTACTGGTAGCGTTATCAACTGAAAGAGAATTTTTTTTAGATTCAAGTCTAAAATCTCTAACAACTCTCAGAATAGTCCGACTAAGATTTGGAGCATTGCGAGGAAAGATTTTTTTTTAAAAACCAATAATTCTTTTAAAACCAATTAGAATCAATAAAATGTGCAGTAACAATTATGTAATGAAAGCTGTTAAGAGCTTCCCAACAATCAGAAGTAAGTGCAGCTCTTTGTGTCATGAAAAAAAATTGCAAGCAAAAGTTGTTTTTGTTCTTCAACAATCTTGAATATTTTTGTTCTAATAGTATCCTTACAGAATGGATCATATTCTGAATTATGAGTATTATACTATGTGAATGCTTCATCTTCAGCAAAACTAAAAGGTTTTTCAGTCCGAATATGATATTTAACTAAATTAATTTTATCTCTTTGACGATTATAACTAAAAGTGCTTAATGTGCCACATAAAGTGAAAATTTGTATTTGTCGTGGTTAGTTTTGGAGTTTTTCTTTCATAATGTGTCTAGTTAGTGCGTCAGTTTCACTATTTTTGAAAAAAACATAAAAAACATATGGACAAAGCTTGCATATAGCCTTCCTAGCTCCATTAATAGTTTCTTTTTAAAAAAATTTCAAACCTCAGATTTTTCCCTCTGCATTGAAAAGTTATACTTTAGCAGAAGTAGAAGGTGAACTAGCAGGTTCAGATAAAGCAATTAACTCTGTGGATTGTGTTTTTGGTCATGTGAATGGAAAAAATGGAGTGTCGGGTAAAGACACATGCAAATCATGTTATTATTGACTAGTCAAATCTAAGTTACTATCATACCTAGAAAAAGGATTACTACATCCTGCTCATGAATAGTGTGCATCTATTTTTGACTAGTTGGAAGTAAATTTGACAATAATATAAATACCGTAATGTGAAAGAGGACTTGAGAGAGAGCTTGAGCACTTGAGAACTTGAAGAGAAATTGTAGAGAATAGAAATTTATGGAGATTTTTTTTGATGAAATGAAGTGGGGAAGAGTATTAAAATGTATTTTTTGGCAACAAATTTAAAATTTAATATTTGACCCAATATATTCTTTGGGGGCTATTTGTAATTTTCTTTACAAATACCCCCAATGACTAGATTTCCCCTTCATATAGCCATTGGGGTTTTTTTGCCAAAAAAATACAAAACAACCCACCCAAGACCTCAACGGCTAAAATAATAGCCGTTGGGGCGGCGCGGCCCGAATTCGGGCCCGGAACGGCCCCGGGTGCAGCATGGCCCGCCCGTGCCGTCGGTCGTGATTCGCCCACCTGGGGCATGCCTTGTGGAAAGGGGCAGGCCCGGGCCGGGCCCTTGCGAGCCGGCGGCCTGGCCTGGCCCGTTTCACACCACTAGTCAAGTTGATCCATTTTACAAAAGGCATGTGGACAGTTACAAATAAATCCAACAAACATATTTCCTATGGAATCAAGTTGATTCACCTGACATGAACCTAACGACATAGTTCCTAATTTTCCGTAAACCCTAATTTCCTCTACTTAAAAGGCCCGAAATCACTGTCCCTTTAATCTTGCCATCAGGGGTTACATATCCCTTGCAGTTTCTTGTTTGGTTAGAATGTCGTAACTGTCTTGGTCTTCATTTCAAAACATGATATTCACTTTATACTAATTTTAGACAGCTTTTGCGACCTCTCATGTCAAATTCATTCACAGACTTGGTTCTTGGTCCCTTGTACAATCTTCAACGTCCTCCATTGTCCTGAAGGATGTCTTAATTCTTTAGGAAACATCCTTTTGACTGTGTTATCTCTCAGTAAATAATTGACTGTCTCCAAATTGTGCTTTCTCCCAAAGGTATAATTCAACTGGAAAGATCTTGTATTGTTAAATATTTACATTAGAAATTAATTTCCAAACAGTGTTTGTTCCTTAACTTTTTTACGCATAGAGAATGTGTAGAGAAACTGCAGCTTCTGAGCACACCTGAGGAGCATATCAGGAGGCTAAATGAAGTTCCTGAAATACATGTTGACCCAAATATGGATCCAGATTATGATTCCACTGAGGATGAAGATGATCTAAATGCCAAAAGACAAGGTACCACAAAATTTTGGTAATCCTTTAGCAGCATATGTTGATTATTGGCATTGTTTCTTACTTCTATTTCTTGGCAAATGCTTGCATTACATGCAGATAACAATAAAATGCGGAAGTCTTCTTTCACGGATAGGGATGAGTTTTCTGCAAGAAGGGAATGTTCTGCTACATGGAAAAATTCAGATGCGGTGTGGAATTCAAACAGAAGTACATCAAAGCCAGGAGGAGATCAAGACGTGGTTTTACCTACTGTTCCTGCTGATAGAACAAGTGGGTTGTCTAGGAATCAAGAAAATGATGGTCACCAGGTAACAAGTCCCGAAACTCCAAAAGCCGAGGCAAATGCAACTGGCTTGGATACTGGTGTTCTGAAAAATGCTCATCCTGTGGTAGAACCTGGACAGTCTGGTGTTCGGCCAGAAACTGCACCACATCCTGCCAATGCCATGTCATCTAACATCAATGAGACTGAAAAGATGTGGCATTATCAAGACCCAGCAGGTAAAATTCAAGGGCCGTTTTCAATGGCACAGTTGAGGAAATGGAATGCGAGTAAATTTTTTCCAACTAAATTGAGGATATGGAGAACATCTGAGAAGCAAGAAGACTCTATTTTTTTAACTGATGCTCTTAGTGGGAAGTTTCATAAAGACTTGCAGCAGCAGGAACCTCAGCATAGAAACAGTACCCAGCCTACAAATGTTGCTGTCATGGTGGACTCAAGGGTAAATAATTCGGGTGGTGGTACGAGTGGGAATAATAATCAGACTGCTGCAAGTTTTCCTGCTACTGGTAATTACAACTTGGCAAAGTCTGATAGATGGACCACTCAACCGTCTTCCTTGTCTCCAAACAATGAAGGAATTGTTAGTCCCATGGATAGGAGGCCTACAACGTCGTCAACAGGATGGGAATCATCAAAGGATTCTAATGCTTGGTCTGGGCAATCCCAATTCTATAATGGTCCCAGACTTCCCAGATCAGCAACTCCATTATCCAGAAATTCGTCCCAACAACCATCCTTTCAAGGAAGAGATGGTCGAGGAGATAATAATGGTAGATGGAATGGGGGTCGGGGACGCCAAAATAATTGGAACTCAAACAAGCATAGGAGATTTCAGAATGGTCGAGGTTATGAAAGGCAGCATCCTTATCAGGGTTCATCAAGCCAACAATTTCCTGGAGAACAACGGAAAATGCAGCCTGTGAGTGACTCTTCAAATCAATTGGGGAGTAATTCGTTTAATATCCCTGCTCATGGTCCACAACCAAGCAACATAGATTGGGCAAGTCTTCAGGGTGCTTTAAACAGAATTATTCCTCCTCCATCTTTTATCCAGCCCATGAGCTCTGGCCCTAGTACCATTCCAAGGGGCAGTGAGGTGCAGCAATCTCCATCTAACCTGACTTCTTCATCGATGAATTCAGTTGCGGGTTGGGCTTCAAGCTCTGTACCTAATGTTAATCCTGCCAAGACTCGAGAGACTGTAGGTGTTATGAGCAACTTTCAGCAGCAGAACAAATCTTCCGAGTCTCCTGCATTAGTTACTTCTGGAAACCATGCCGTTTATACTGGTTCCAATACTGCTGAGTTTGTAGATGGCTCGGACAGGAAGCAGAGGTTGGAAACTGATAATTCCAATGCAACACCTAATAGCAAGCAGCCATCTTCTGATGTTTTAAATTCTGGAAGTATTCAGCCAGCCATTTCTCAGTTGAATGAGGCAGGTGATCGTGGAATACCCTCAAATGAACTTGATTCAAACAAAAAGTGCCCTGAAGCACATGAAAGATCAGCTTCTGAAAACAAGATACCTGTTGATGCCACTGGCAGAGAATCAGATCCTGCTTCTGTTGCTCCAAATGCACTCGGATCGTCAAATTTACCTGATGCTTCTGATTCAGTCCAGAGGTTAGAAGCTTCAAGTGCCAGGGCACAGTTTGAATCTCAATGTTGGCCACCTGCTTCAGCTCAGCAACAAGGGCCTAACAATTCTAGTGTTAATCCTAATCCTGCTCAGCCATTAAACATGGGTTGGGGAATGGCTCCACAGCATCCAAACCCAGGTACAAGAACAATACAGGAAATTGGAAACTTGGTCTACCCTGCAATCCCTGGTGCTGCAAATATTGGCCGGGGAATGATGGCACATGGACTCATGAATATGACATGGGGAACACCTGCAAATCTCAATTGGGCACCACCAGCTCAGTCACTGATGAACACAAACCTAGGTTGGGCAATACCACAACAGGGAAATGCTAATGCAAATCTGGCTTGGGGAGCACAGACACCTGTAAACCCTAATGCTGGCTGGGTAATGTCAATGCAGGTAAATTCAGCACAAAATTCTGGTTGGGTTGCACCTAATGTTGGGAATGCAAACCCAAACAGTGGTTGGGTTGCACCAACTGAAGGAACTGCAAATCAGAATGCCACTCGGGGAACACTGATGCAGGGAACTGGACAAGGAAGTATGAACATTGCTGCAAATCAGAATGGCGGTGGTGGGAAGACTTAACTCCTGCGGTGATGGAGGTCATCACATGCTCTGCCTCCAGCGGAACAGCGAGATCCGTCCAAATTTCATGAGAATGGACACTGCAAGAAAGGGGCATCATGTAGCTATATCCATCTGTGATCAGATGCAGAGGTAACCAATGCATTTTGTTTTTCTGGTGTATAGTATGTTTCTTGTTTCTGCACAGGAACACGATAAGATTATGTATATGCATGATGGCTGTGTCATCTCCTGTGGACATTTGTGAATGGATACAGCCTTCGGATTTCTTTGAATTATGCATGATGGCCTGAAAAATTTAACAGAGAGACGCTTAACAATGTTGAATGGAAATAGAAAATGGACTCTTGCAGCCAACCCAAAGATTTGGGATGAAGGCTTTTGTTGTTGTCGTTGAAGGTTTAGAGCCCTAGCAATTTCGTGATTTAGCATTATTGACCATCATTGTCAGTTCATGTGATAATCAAGTTCCCTAACCAAGACAAGAAAATTACAAAAAAGACCTGTCGAGATCTCCTGGGCTGGGAAGGAGTGTAGACAACGATGTGCACAGGCAGCATGCACACGGACACACATATACATGTGCATTTTTTTTTTTTTCTAATTTCATTACTTTATCAGAACAGAGTTCTGTGGAAAAAAAAACTGTATAAAACCTCAAATGATTTGGTAGTTCTTGCCAGTGTGTCCAACGTTGCTTTGTCCATAAGAATGCTTAAGATGCAAACAGGACTAGATCTGTATTCTAACCCCTTTTGTTAGGTTTATATCAGTTCATATCATTTCGGGGGATAATATGAAGAAAAGTTTAAGGTGGTCTTGCTTCATCATTTTTCTCCTACTTTCTTTTGTCATCAGATAATTTTGAAATGCCAACAAGTTTTTGTGGGCAAAATGGGCGAGATTGTTGTCCTTTGTCAAAGGTTTGAGTAATTTGATAATTTCGAAGGAGACTGGATTACCCAAGCCATTGGTGACTCATCGTCATTTAATTATCAGCCGCACCTGTAAAATGTAACCAGAATTTGGAAGATTTGAAAGACAGTATGATAATCGCAAAAGGTTTCTCGACTTTCACATTTATCAATCTCTAGTCTTGTTACCTTTTGGAGCTTGTCCAGCATCTAAACTGGAAGTTCTATTTGAATTAGATTTTTTTTTTTTTGGGCTGTAATGATGATCCAGTAACGTGTTAAGATCATCACAAGCTTTTATAACCTTGGTTTAGAATGTTCCTGTGATCCTTTTTTGCTTTTGCTGCAGTTGTGGAGTTCTGCATTGTGACTGCTTGTTTTGTCGTCTAAAAGTGTTTTCTGGTTTTTTGCATCTTTTGGTTTTGCCACTTTTTAACTGGTTACTCGGTTCTCTACGATAAAGTGTTTACGTGACAATTTGTAACGAGCATGCTGCACCTGCTATACATGAGCGTTTATGTGATTCAAAGCCAAATCGAAAGGGAGAGCGCCGAAGATCCCCTTGCTAACTTGGATGATACTGCTGCTAATAGGTACCTCCAAATTTCTTTTTCTATTTCCCCCCTCCCCTTTGCTTATTCCAAGATCTTATAGCTTAAACACTGGTTATGTTTGAGGAAATGGTTGTTGGTCTGTGCTGCTAGAATGACCCACTGATACAGCAGAATTTCTGAGATAAGCAACAGCATCACAACATAGTTGTGATTATTATATGAACTGCCTTCACTTCCATGACAATTGTAGTATTGGTGAGTTATGCCTGCAGGATATCACCAACTGTTGATGGCTTTTACTATTTGACAGCAGATTATCACCCATGAGTACGGCGGAGAGTTCTTTGACCCTTTGACAGTTTGTAGTCCAAGTCGAAAATACAACTCTTGAAACTGATATAGTTCGATGAATGCGTATGCAGGAAACCTGAAAATGGCAAAAGGCTGAAAGAAGCTGAAGCTCTGGGTTCAAGCCTTCACCTCAAATCTCACATCTCTCACCTTTGTTGAAGAGTAACATACTTTCAGGTGTTCATCTTTGGTTCAGAGTCTCTTCAATGCATGTCCGAAACATAACGACCGAGTAGACAGATGTGATCTTCTCTATGCATTATTGCGTATGTAAAAAGAATAATGTAATCCCCAGTGAATGAAGCATGGAAACAAATGTCAGAAATGAACAGAGGTCCATTTTGATATGCAAAGTTGAAGACTGAGTGCGAGCACATGAATCTGAAATTGTATATTTCCATCTTAGGATCATGCACAGAATGAGAACGTAACATTCATTCTTGATCTCCATAATCATATCTGAAGAAACTATGTACTTTTATCCATCATGCAACGCAATCCAGGTTTAGAGATTGGTAATCCTTCTACTTTGTTTACATGTGGCTCGACTCTCTCCACAGTCTAAAAGAGTTAAAAATGAGAATAGAAATTTGACATCACAAAGAACCAATGTTTGTTGCTTCTTTTCCATTCAAACGATCTACAAGTAATTTAGCTGCAAGGATCTTTAACTTGAACATCTTTGGGTGCAGTAGGAGCAGATAAAAAGAAGGGGTAATAAGAGTTGAGTTCTAGTTGTTGCAGGATCTCCGGCATAGCCCATAGGTACGAAGAGTGGCCATCAATAAGATGAGTAACATCGACCTGGCCATTACATGACACATCCATGTGATTGTTAAGCAGATTTTGCAGACAAACAGGTAGTTTGCATGAGAGAACAAGTTATTTACCGACATTTTCAATTCCAGGATAATCAACAGTCTGAATGCCAGCCAGTCCTTGTGAAAGTAAACTGCATAAGTGAAACAACAGAAAGATTTAAGAAAAACTAATAAATGTCTTTGCGGATAAAATAAATAGAGAAACCTTGCACGAAAAGTCACTCCAAGTATCCAGTCATTTGTTGAGAAAACATTCACAAATCTGCCTGCAACTATCTGCAACCAAATGGAAACTATGAAATCTCATCCAACTAGTAAAGAAAATAGTAACATACCATACTATATCCATACCTTTCGAGCACTCTCCCATTCATCGCCTTTGGAAGATATTGGTGCACCTAGAAGAACAACCTTTTCTACAATCCCCTCTGCAAAATTACAACTTCATTAGGCTTGGCCCATTGAGTTCCAAGCAACTTTGTGCATGGAGACCAACATAAATGAGCAGGTACCTTCTCCTGACTCAGCCATCTGTTGCAAACATTTAAATATAACTCGTGCCCCTAATGAGAATCCTACGAGAGTCACCGGTCTGGAAATTCATTAAAGGCAAAATATACCCCATTAACTTGGTAATTTATTTATTTTTAAAGGAAAAAAATAGTTATAGTACCATGCCTGTCTCCCTGCAGATTCTTTGATAACACTTCGGCTAGAAGAAGTCCTGCTTTATCTGCTCTATAGTTCAAAATACACCAAAACAGTCAAAACCTGTTTACGAAACAAAAGAAGGAAATCTAAAATAGGTCTTGATATTGATAATTGATATCATTGTTGCACCTATCAATAGCAATTGACCATTTGCTATCTATGAAATCAAGGGCTGAAAGCAGTGTAGTTGGCCAAGTGAATGCAGATACAAGAGTGCCTAACACAGTCATCATGGCACCTTGCTTCATCAGTTCCACTGTAAGTTCTGCCGACACAATTTACTCCATAAGACACATTATAATGTCGAATATGGTGAAAAAATATCATAGAATCATAAGTCCAGCAATTTACTTGATTTGAGCCAATCCTGAATTGCAGTACTCACTGCAATAATATTCTGTGATTCCCACAGAAGAGCAAACCTGAGAATTTCAAAGGCGTGAGAAGTATAAAAACCCGACGGACAAATACATTCTCCCCCCTTTCTTCCTTGAACAGAAACAAAAACATATTCACCTGTGAAAAGTATCTTGTAGCTAATAATAACATTATGGCACCACACACAAGTGATGACATTAAGATAAACTGTTAATCAAAAATATTTGTATTTAAAATGAGAAATACAATTTAAAACAACAGAAAATAAATGTGAAAGTATTTGCCAAACCATTTCCCTGACTTGATCTTCCACAATAGTCACGATCAATGATGCCGTGATAATGGTTACTAGGCTTCTTTCGACATATATCATGTATTCTCTCTAATTATGTTTCTCACATTCATTTTGTTCTAATATTTATTTTCATGAATCATAAACATATGCTTAGAATGTGGTCTACCTCTCCAAGTGCCCATTTATTCTTTCCCAAGGTCTGGTGAAATCTTCCTCCTCAAAAACAAAACCGGAAATGAAGATACCAACTGCTAATTGCTGTAAAAAAAGATAAGAGTTCATATCAAGTTAGGGTTTAGCACAGAAAAATAAGGCAGCCTAGTTCATGTACAGGAATGCAGAAAAGTAACTTCCTTAAACCCAAAAAAATAATATAATATTATAAATATAGGATACTTACACCTTGGTTATGATTGTCACCAATAGTTTTGAACTCGAACTCTTCAATGCTTCCCATTCTTCTAGCCATTTTGCTTCCAGAAAGTCCAGCACCGGCAGCTGCATTTCACCAGGGAAGCATATTCATCAATGTTCCCTGATAAAAGTTTGAGCAGAATGTACGGGTGTCATTAATTATCACCACACGGCAAGACAGCAGGTCCCTGAATTATCTTGCTTAGAACTCAGTTCATCTACAAATATAGGTGTGATACATTCACCAGATGACGATCTTACAAACATTAACAGTGTTTGCGGACATTTATGGGCTTCAAACGCTGGCATAAACCTTTAGTTACATATATTTCTTAGTGGAAGCCAATAACTTAGAGATATAATTGGTTACAGCATTTTTAGATCCTTAAAACAAGTCATTCTTCTCAGCACTACAAAGCATGATATCTTCAAGTCATTACATTATCCAATACACAAATAAGCATTTTAGATACAAGACTACACATTGTTGTTGCAGAACATTTATAATAGTTTCATAATTCGTCAATGGGAAGGTTTATGATAGATACAATACCTTTTTCTGGGGAAGCGATCATTAAAATCTCATTCAAAAGTTTGGAAGCTTAATGGGAATTATAAAGATAATCTTCAGCTACATGATGTTTTCAAATGTTATTATTTTTATTTATTAGAATAAGACTTCCACAACTGAATCAAGAATACTATAGCTAAATACTGCAGACATATGACTGCCAGGACAAAAGTGTATAACCAAAAAAATTCACTTAGAATGTGTTGGTATTGAATTGGAACTACACCTAGAAAGTATGGCAAGCATGAGAAAATCCTATAACAAGAAAAATTGCTGACAATTTTTGTATTGATTTGGATTCACAAGCTCTCCATGCACATGCTTGCATTTACTTAATTGTAGATGTTATATAGTTATAGATATTGTTTCCAGGTAAAAAAGTGGTGATTGACTAGTGCAAAAGTCCACCTCCCAAAGACGCAGCAACAGCCAAAGAACCAGCAGCAGATCCTGCAGCAGTGGCTACCGCAGCAAAACCACTCGCTCCGATGACAGGGATTAGGCTTCCTAATGTCGGAGCTAGAGCACTTACTCCTGCAGCAATTGCTGGAGCGGCTAGACCTGTTTGAAAAGACATTTAAAACAAGATTTAAAACCTTTATTAGGAAAAAAGTCAATAAGGTATAAAATTTGCTGTTTCCTGTTCTCTTAAATTTATCTACGTTATTGCACCTCCAGTGATGGCCATCAAGGTCCCCCCAGTCAATGCAGCAGCACCTATTATGCCACCACGTTTCCATTTAGACCATGTGCTGTTTTCTGATTCACTTTCATCTGCCACTGCTCCCTCTTCTTTCAAACAGCCACTCCAGAACAAGCAACCATTATCTCCATTGCTTCCTGCACAAGAAAAAGTTTCAAACAAATATATTTGAATACCTCTGGATTAAATGTGAAGGAGCTGAAGCCTGAGTGTATAAAATACTATCACTGGAGTTGGTGCCGTTATGATAAACGAGAAGCATCCAGAACACTACATATTTCATTAGTTAGTGCTCCTAAAAACTTGTTTCAGAAGATTGTTAAATAACATTTTAAGCTATCTTCCCACAATGAGTAGACTTGCTGAAGTTCAACATATCATGATCTTCACTACTTGAGCTTCACAAAGAAAAGAATTTTGAATTGAGCTGTTCAATAAAAATTTGCAGCTTTGATGTACCAGTTGCAAAGGGAAAAAGAATGTTGAGTTCAGAAATAATTGCCCAGCAGTAATAGAAATAGTATCTGAAGATGGGATCATAAGAGGCTCAGCATGATATCCTTTTAGACAATCTACATGCCACTACCATTGAGTAAAAGATAAAACATTCACTACTATGAAACAACTTTGTGAAAATATAAAAAGATTGCAAATCACAATTTCAAAAGTTTCATTTAAATTAGAAGGAAACCTTTTCACAATGGATAGGAAGATAGTGTAAACTGAGATGTTCATGACATGTTAGGCTATGACTGTCAACCTTCATTCCCATAGTTTTTTTGCAGGAAACGACATGTAGTGACCAAGAGAACTGCACATAAAATCCAGCTGCTACAATGTTCAGAGAGCCACGATGCCTGTTCCAGTTTTGGAATTCTTTTTTCTTATAGCATATCTTGGATGAAGCCATAGTGTTTGAGGTTGACAGAAGTTACAAGAGAGAATGGCCGTAATACTTAATCAAATACCATTTTGTAGAATTTCTTAGTTCAATAATACCATTTAAATAACAATTTTGTTGATTACAGTGTTCTGTGCAGAGAACAGATAAATACAAATGCACTGTGTCTTCAAAAGGTTGGTGACATTCGCCAGGCTGTAATGTCATGAGATTATCAAATAACACATAACGGTAATTATCAAAAACAAAGATACTTCATTCATATCTAAGAAGCATCCAGTTATGTAAAAGAAGCAATTGAAAATACAAACCATTTTTATCCACTTGATATCCAACCAGATTGCCAACAACCGTAAAGCAGTGCGAAGACGAGCATCATATCCCTTCTTTAATCTTGGACTTTCATTGCTGCCTTCAGGTGTATCAGCCACACAGGCAGAAAGAAGTTCAAATAGAACTGTCACTTTCCGCTGGTAATTGATCAGACCTCCCCCAGAATGGATTTTCCATGACATACACTGCTAGACTGATAGCATTTTTGTTCTTCTCTTTTGAATTCCATCTTATAATTTGTCAATTCAAGACTTTCAGAAGGCCTAAATGTATCTTCAGAAGTTTTATGCATCGTTTCAGAATTACTGATGCTTTGGCTTTCATACTTCTTCTTAGTTAATTCAGCTGATGCAGAATCAGTTTCCAATCTCATTGCCATAGAATCAACTGTTACCGCCAAGACGCGTTCTTGACTTGATTTTTGTGAAGATGATTCATTATCATCTTCTGATATTATCTTCAGAAACTAGGACATCATAAAAAAAGGAATGGGACAGATGAGGAGTTAGTAAACCCAAAATTGGTAGGAGAAAAAAGATAAAATTATAACTCACATATTAAGTTTTAAACGAACATATATACTACAACATGAACTTGTAAAAATTATTACTTAAACAATTTCTTGTTTTAATAACTCAGATACATGGGCTCAGAAACATAGATGAAGGTATCAGACATATGAAGTGACCATAGTCACATAAGCCTGGATATATCTAAATAAGTTTCAAGTTTTGATGCACCTGTGACGAGTTCATACTAACATGAAGTTTTAGGGTTCCACTTCCCTAATTAATCATGAATAAATCCTTCTTTCAATGAAACTAAAAGGTCGTATAACAAGAACAACAAAGCCTTTATCTAAAATTTTAGGTTCGGCAGCAACTTTGGCTTCAGCTTCAGCTACATGAATCATTTTCTTCCATTCAACTATATTAAGGGCCTAAGGCACATATCTTCACTCAGTTAAATCAAACACTATCATATCCTTCTTAACCTCCATCCAAGTTTATTTAAGCCCATCTCTAGTCCTCATTGCTCCGTTAATTATAATCTTATCACATTTCCTCGTTAAAGCCTTTATTGGCTTCATGGCACATGCCCAAATCATGTCGATCAATTCTCTCTCATTTTATCATGAAAAGGAGCAACCTCTTAACTCTGGCAAAATACAAACAGATCTACAAGAGCAATCCACCGGTTATGCACGGACTACCAGATATTAATCAAGAATTGAGAAAGCATCGCCCGGTAAGTCTCTCATACAACAATTGGTACCAAATGTTATTTTATTTTTTTACCTGCACTAGACTGAAAGCCCAGTTGACACAGCTAGCGGCAACAGCCATTTACCAAGATCAACAGTTCTATGCCCATAGCTGAATGTAGGTTGTTAGGTTGACAGAGCTTAATGTAGAAAAAGATTCATATAGCTGACCCCAAATACGTGTGAAAAAATCATCATAATCATGGGGTCATGCATGCAAATGCGGCATGTGATATTAATGAATTACTAAATATAAAACAATCTAAAGGGCTACTATCATGTTTTTTATAATGAGATGAAGATGAACCAACATACAGTTAGAGCGTGATCCTTGGCCGGAGCAGATGCCGCCGCCTTCTCCAGCCCCGGCCACGCCTTCGAATCAACATCCAAGAATCTGCAGACATAAACAAACAAACAAATAAACAGATAGGTAAAAACCCTTCCTTTTAAATTTGCTATCACTCAGAAATTAGTAAAAAAAAGTATTTTTTACTGAAAGACAGGGCGAAGAAGGCCTTGGGACTTGTGGGTCCAGAATTGGGAACAATCACAATCATCATCTGCAGCAATGTTGTCAGATTGACTGAAAGTTTCCTCATTTGGCAAATGTTGGCCATTGATGGGACGGGCCAGGTCGATCTGGGCCCGGCGGAGGGCGAGGCCGAGCAGCGCCGCCGCAGCGTATCTCTGCGAGGTTGTGAGGGCGGAGGGCGGCATTGATCATGTATTGCCTTCTATTTTTTTCTTCTTTCTTTTTTTGGGATTTTTGATTTAATTTTTCCACATTTTTTTTTTTTTGGTTTGCATGAAGAAGTGGGGAGAGAAATGGTCGGCGATGGCTCCGCCCCCTACACATGGAGCAATGAGAGGGGTTGTAGAATTTGAGAAACTAATATTGGAGGAATTCAATTCCTCGTATGAGAGAAAAGGACACTGGAAACGTAAAAGAAAAATAAAAAAGGACCCAAAATTCCAGGCACGCGGCAATATTTGTCTTCGATTATTAAACTTATTTTTTTACAAAGTTTCTTTCTTTCTTTCTGTTTTTCTCCCTTTTGCCTTGATCTGCCTATAAATAATTTTAAAATAATAATTATTAACAATATAAGAACATTAAATTAATATTTCAGATCAGTTAGTAATAAACATTTTATTTACATAAAAATGAAGTGGCATACCGGCAATGTTACTCCGAAACAATATTTCTTCTTCTTTTTTTTTTTGATTTATAGCTTACAATTCAAGGTGATAATGTAAAATTAATAACATTTTTTTTTTGCTTTTAAAAAAATACTCCTCCATTCCTTAAAAGCTGTCTAGTGACTTTCTTAAAAATCTATCAAATTTTTTATCAAAACCGACTGAAAGAAGTTTTCTCTCTCTCCGACTCTCCTTCCCTCTTCTCCCTCCCTTTTTTGTTCCTCTCTGCCTCTCCCGTCTCCCTCTCTCCTCTTCTCCCTCTCCTCTTTCTAGCTCTCCTTTACCTTCTCTCTCTCTCCTCTTTGTCCTCATCTTTCTCATTGACGGTCGGTTTCCCACACCAACGATGATATACTAATTTTTAGAGAAAAGTGAGTTAATCAATCGTATATTTTGTATTTTGACTTTTTAATGTGTACATGACCAACACGATAATGTAATGTTTCAATAGTTAAAAAACAAGGAAAAAAAAAAAAAAAGAGAAGAAGAGAAAGATATCAGTGTCTCGTAATTTTGGCCGACACCCAAAATCGACCCGCTCCGCACCATCGTGAATGGTTTTATAATCATCGTCGTCGGCGTCACAAATACCAACAAGGTTTCTCTCACTCTCCAGAGAGAAGAGAACGAAGAAGAAGAAGAAAGAAAATAGAGATGGAGGAGGGATCGCCGGACGATGGCGCCGCCGATCATTATCCATCGAAGGCGCTGCCTCCGCCGACAGTGAGCAAGGGGAAGTCGTGCAAAGGCTTCCTTTACTATTCGTCTTTCTACAAAGCGAACGGCCGTAACCCTAGGTGCGTCGGCATCACCCGTTCTCTCCCTCAAGGTCCGTGGGCCCCAATCCAATCTCATCTCTGCTCGTTGATTTGATTTCATTGAATTGAATTACATATCTCAAAACTTAGAAATTTATCTACAAACAGTCGATTTGATTCGATCCGTTGGGTTGAGGATCCAGGAAGTTTTACAACTTATTGAATATTGATCATCGACGAACTAAAGATTGAAATTTGCAGGGAAACGAGTTATAAGTAAGTAGAAATGAGCAAATTGATATGTTATCTAGGATGATGATACCAGGCTCTGCCTGGATTGTGATTGTGGAAATACATTATGCCCAAGTGCGTTATAAGGCCTCCTCCAAAAGGAAAAGGAAAAAGGAAATAATAAGGAGATATTTCAAGGGACCTTAGGTTTCATTCAATGAATTGTATAGAATCTCCAACATGGAGTCATCTTTTCCCATGGACAGCAATGTTGCTCTAGAAATTGAAGTGAATTCTTTTGGTACTGTATTCTGGTGGCTTTTGCATGCTAAGGAAACAAAAATAACAGGATCATTGCATTTCGAGTTGGAGAAAATCATGAGGGCTATGCTGCCTGAGTTTTCATGCAGCTCGAGGGAGTTGTTTTTTGGTCCGTCAAAGGTTATATTTCTCCATCACAAGCTTTGTTGCTGGCTGTTGCTGTGATTTTTTTTTTTTTTTTTTTTTTTTTTTTTTTTGGGGGGGGCACCTACCTAGTTTTTGTAGACTGTTCTTCATGCATCAGACAAGACACTTATGTCCATATGTTTGGATAATCTCTTTTAAGGGTTTGATGATGAATCACAACAAATAAAAAAGTCAGGAAAGAAAGGAAGGATTGATAACTCTCATTAGCTTATTATTGCAAATTACCTAGTAAACGAGGCAATATCCAAGCCAGTATTGCATAATTCATGACAACTCCCTCGAGCTGTCATCTGGTTTGTGCGTGCGCAATCTGGATTCTCCAAATTGGCGACACAAGAATAAAGAAACACTAGCGACTAATTGATTAAATTGAGTTCTTTTGACGTATTTATAATTAGACTTTCTGATCTTGATTGACTCACACTATGGCTTTACAGTTTGGAATTTGATTTGGTTATTTAATATAATTAGAATTGTGATCATATTTTAATTAAAGTAATTTGTTTTCTATTTTTTGAGTAAATATCAAATCAAGGCTTGCTTTATAAATATATTCAAATATGTGAGTTTCTATTGTCATTATTCTTAACTATTTAACATGTCTTCTAATGTCTATGTATGTCTCCTCTCTATCCAAAACATATAATTACCATATGATGCCAGTGATTGCTCTCAAGTGAACTGTGACCTTAATCACTGATGAGAATAAGCCTACCCCCTCCATACTGTGTACCATTCGAAGTAGTGTACATACTGTAATACGAATGCCAGTGAACCACAATTTGGTAACACTGATTCAAGATGGGGTTCAAGCAGAGCAAATGTTCATTAAAAAAAACCTCAATAGAGTCAATACAACCAATCTTTTTAGCCATCTCTATAAAGGTGCACACCTGAAAAAGAAAAATCCGTGATAAACCTAGTTATCCTAGCTTCTTAAAAGACCTGATTATATTCTCATTAAGAGTACCAATAAGTACTGTTCACATGAACCATATCATTAGGGTTGTAAATGGACTCGGAGAACTCGAGGCTTGGCTTGGGATTGGTCGGCGAAAGCTCGTTCAAATAACTTAAATTGACCAAGTTTGAACAATAATCTAAGCTCGGGTAAATAAATGAATAAGCTTGAGCATAACTAGGTTCGACTTGGATCGCGTTCGAGATCGACTCATTAGTGGCTGGTGTCAGCTCTAATTTGAGCTCAATGTGGAAAAGGTTTAAGTTGATGTTAAGCTAGGCTTTGAGATTTGAATCAGTTTAGTTGAGTTTCTAAATGGTGTCTAGTCTAATATTTCAATTCAATCACAAGTCCAATGTAAGAATTTTTTTCCTTAGAAAAAGATAGCCTAAACCCTAAATTAAAAAAATTGTGTAATTATTGTTAGGTTGCAAAGAATTTTTTTAAGCATATATGCTCAAGTTTATCATTCAAAATAATATTACGTGTTTCTAAGTTGTCACTACTTACTTCTTAAAGATTTAATGTTCATATTATTTTTGCATGTAATTTTAAAATGTATTTGAGTATTTGTTTTGGAATAGTAAATAAGCTTGGAACACTTCAGTATCGAGTCGAGCTTGTTAAAAACTTCCTTGGGCTTGTTGATAACCTAAACGAACCAAGATTGAACACAATTTCAAGCTCGCTTAAATAATTGAATAAACACACACAACCTAAGGCTCGGCTCAATTAACAGTCCTACACATCATGTTGTTATACTATCAACTCCTAAAATAGAAATTAAATAAAGACACCAAACTTTTAGTAAGAGACCCCTAAAGTGTGTAAAATTTTTGTTTCAAGTACATCTAATTTCTTTTTCGAGAGAAAGTACATCTTATTTCTTGTTCATTGCTACCATTATTTCTTTCCTATTTGATTTATATTCTTTGGATTTACATCCTTTTGCAAACGGGGATCTTTGTTTGAGAACCTTGAAATGACTGTTAACTTGCTTATTTTGCAGTTCCACTTCATACAGTGGGAGAATCTGAGATGGAGGCTGATAAGGAGGGTCGTAGTTTGTCAGATTTCAAGTACGCCTGTGTTGGTTACTCAGTGTTTCTGGATAACAAAGATAGTCCAAATGACAAGGGAGAAAATCTTGCGGAGTTGCCATTTTGTTCTGGCATTGAGGTTTATTTTATGCCACTACTAATTCAGTTGCATTAGTTATGTGTTAATTTTACTTCTCTAGCTATAATTTATTTTGTCTTTGGCCTTAGATTCCAAAACAATTTATGTTCCTCAATGCACTTGGCCTTCCTCAATAAGTGTTGTTTAAGTTGACTAGTGATTCCATAATTTTTTGTATCAAGGAATTATAAGAGGATAAGGCACATTACCAGAAATTCCGTCTGATGTCCTACTTAGTCTATCAATAGCGTAGCATGACAACATATTGACATGGAATGAATTCCAACCCCTAATTGCACAAAATATATATATGAAATTGCTGTTTTAAATCTGCAGTTACTGGTTGGTTATCTGTAAACACTTATGCTGAAATTTGTTTTTTGTACTCAACTCTGATCTGCTGTATATATACATCTTATCTTTGTAGTTGGTGTCAAATACCTATCGTTGCTTTTTTGCTTGCCTCCCTAGAGAGGAAAATGATTTATTATGCCAAATCACTATTTGTATGTAGGTAGTGATTGCTTGAAATATATTTCTGTTTCATTTACATGAAAATTAAATAGGTATGGATTGTTCTGTTGAGTCAATTTGCTTCTCTGATTTATATCTTAGCTCTTGGTTATTTTGCTTGGCAAACACATACAAAACTTGACACACATTTGCCAAATGAAGTCATGCCTGTACTTCGATCACAGCCAAATACACCAAGCTACACACAATTTTTTGTTTAACACTGTAAATGTTAAATGATTTGTGCCTTTAGATTTTCCTCCAAGTTTTGACCATGTAATTTTTTTTTTTTACTTTACAATAGATGTAGAATAAAGAAACAGCCACCTGTAGAAAAGTTTCCTCTTATTGGTTAGCATCTTTGTTCACTACTCTCTTGGAAACCCTTCCTTCTTTAGCATGCTTTCTTTTAGTTCTATTTTAGTTCAGCCCTCGTTTAATAGCTATAGAAATCTGTTGCAGCTATTGGCAGACAAAAGAGAATCGACCTCTAACCATGCTTCCTCCAAGTTTTGACCACGTAATTTTTTTTTTTACTTTACAATAAATGTAGAATAAAGAAACAGCCACCTGTAGAAAAGTTTCCTCTTATTGGTTAGCATTTTTGTTCACTACTCTCTTGGAAACCCTTCCTTCTTTAGCATGCTTTCTTTTAGTTCTATTTTAGTTCAGCCCTCGTTTAATAGCTATAGAAATCTGTTGCAGCTATTGGCAGACAAAAGAGCATCGACCTCTAACCATGCTTCTGCTCATGTTCTCAACAAAGAAGGTACCGTAATCATCAACAAAATTTATTCTTTACTTGTTATATTTGTTATTGGGTGTATAACTAAAACCTGCTCCAGCTGAAATGTAATGATGAACTAAACATTTGACTAGGATTTTTTCTTTTCTCTTTTTTAGTATTGAAGCATTTTCATCTTTCATATCTTACAGTGCATATTACTCAAGAAGCAAGTGTTCTAGGATATCGAATGGTGGTTTCAAGGCATGTTAATGGTAGATCATTAAGAGTATTTGTTTGTCATTAGGGATATAAAGAATGTCTGTTTCTTTTGAAATGTCAGGTTAAATTGGAAGCCACTGATTTATCTTTATGTACTTGTACTTGTATTAAGGTTAACACGCCACCCCCCACCCCCCCCCCCCCCCCCCCAAAAAAAAAAAAAAAAAAAAAACAAAAACAAAAAACAAAAAAACAAAAAACAAAACAAAAAACAAAAACAAAAACAAAAACAAAAACAAAAAAAAAGGGGCGGGGGGAAGCAAAAAAGAAACGAGAATATGATCATTAGGAGGACAAATTCAAGGAATTCATGATTCTATTAACTTGGATATTTGCCATCCTTTTAACTGTTCCTTTTTTTTGCTCAATATAAGTTTCCACCAATATCCATATATTTCAATCATTATGGTATTAGTTTAAAGCTTCGACAAAGAACAGCATTTCCTGATTTGTCCAGCTGCAACTTTTCGTGTAGGAGATGAGGAAGGGGCTGGCTTAGACAAAAGAACAACTTTTCTTGATCTGGATATTAATAACACAAATCCAAGGAATTCCTGGTTTTATTAACTTGTAGTTGAGAGAGGTGTGAACCCATAACATCTCATGAAGGAAGCATCTTGCCACATGAGTTATGCTCAATTGGCTTGGTAGTAAGATGTTAGAAGTTAGATATTTGACAAAAATCTAGGCATATTTAACATATTCTGGATCCAAAACCCCAAAACCACTGCGGAGGAAAACACATATCTGGTTGTATGAGGAAGGTCATGCTTCCTTCTTTATGATCAACATAAGCTTTCTTCTTCTCTTATTTTCCCCCATTCGGGCAAGAACCCTGCCCATTTTTCCAAAGAACAGAGAATATTCCATTATAATGTCATCCTTTTTTATTCTCAGAGAGAAAAAAGAAGAAGATTTAGAATTACCCTCTTGCCGCATAAGATTAAGGCATTCCTAACCTATTCTAGGACTGAAAATCCCAAAATGAAATATAAGGGGGAAAACTCATATTTGGTTGTATGAGCATTGTGTTTTGTGTTTCTATCATATGTATGAGAAGTACAAGTATCTTGTATATTTCTATCCTTTTGCAGGAGTAAAATTCACTCTTTAATTTCAATCTGAGAATGAGACTTTCTGCAGTGAATTAAGATCTGTAAACTAGATTTTCTGCAGTAAACTGAGATCTGCAATCTGAAGTTGGTCATGCAATAGTACTGGATGGAGGAAAGCCAAGACATGCTTGGTTCCGTAAAATTGCAGCATTTACAGCACTAGGTATCTTAACCCTTCCTTGGAGACCCACATGTGAGTCAACTCTCCAAATTTTTTGGCTTGGGCTTGGGGATAATTTTTATGTTATTTTCAGAGGGCAGAAAGTGAGCAGAGACATATTATATTTGATATTTAGCTGCTCCTATAAATCATTTGTGCATGTTACAGCAAATGCAACAGTGAAGATTTCTCAAATAAGAAACTACTCTCAAAGCAATACCAAATGGATGACAGGAATTGAAATGGAAGGAAAATGTAATGATGAAATGAACATTTGGCCATCATTTTTTTCTTTTTGTAATTGAAGCATTTTCATCTTTCACATCTTACAGTGCATATATACTCAAGAAGCAAGTGTTCTAGGATATTGAATGGTGGTTTCAAGGCATGTTAATGGTAGATCATTAAGAGAATCCATTTATCATTAGGGATATAAAAATTTTCTGTTTCTTTTGAAATGTCAGGTTAACGTGGAAATCATTGATTTATCTTATGTCTTATATTAAGTTGAACACACATATCACACACCACCAAAAAGAAGAAGAAGAAGAAGAAGCAAAAGAAGTAGCGAGAATATAATCAGTGGAGGACAAATCCGAGGAACTCATGATTCTATTAATTTGGATATCTGTCATCCTTTTAACTGTTCTTTTTTTTTTCCCTTATAATTTTCAACCATTATCCATATATTTCAATCATTATGGTATTGGTTTAAAGTTTATTAGACAAAGAGCAGCTTTTCCTGATTTGTCCAGCAGCAACTTTTTGGGCAAGATCATGCTTCATTCTTTTTTTTCAACATAAGCTTTCTTCTTCTCTTCTTTTTTTCCCCATTCAGGCAAGAACCCTGCTCATCTCTCCAAAGAACAGAGACTATTCCATTATAGCATCATCCCTATTTTATTCAGAGAGAGGTTTAGAATTACCCTCTTGCTACATAAAATTAAGGATCCCAAACCTATTCTAGGGCTGAAAATTCCTAAACCGAAGTATAAGGGGGAAAACTCTTTTTTGGTTGTATGGGCGTGGAGATTTGTGTTTTTATAAAAGCCAATGAGAAGCACAAGTATATTGTATATTTCTATCCTTTTGTAGGAGTGAAATTCTCTCTTTAATTTCAATTTGAGAATGAGACTTTCTGCAGTGAATTTAGATCTGTAAACCAGATTTTATGTAGCAAACTGAGATCTGCAATCTGAAGTTGGTCAAGTAATAATATTGGATGGAGGAAAGCCAAGACACGCTTGGTTCCATATAACTGCAGCATTTTCAACACTAGGGCATCTTAAACCCTACCCTTTGGAGACCCACATGTGAGTTAACTCCGCAAAGTTTTTGGCTTGGCTTTGGGGATAATTCTTGTGTTATTTTAAGCCGCAGAAAGTGTGTAGAGACAAATTAGATTTGATATTTAGCTACTCCTATAAATTAAATTATCTGTGCATGTTACGGCAAATGCAGCAGTAAAGATTTCTCAAATAAGAAACGACTCTCAAAGCAATACCAAATGGATGACAGGAATTGAAATAGAAGGAAAAGAAGTTACTAGGCTAAGAAGAGTAACTAAGTAGGAATAAATTTTATTCCTCAATAACTTTATCCAAACACTAAAAGAACAAATCCAAGCTTCCCAACTAAGCCACTTAAACATAATCCTATCTCAAATGCATTTGAATTCCTAATCTAAACAAAACAATTAGAACAATCCTGATCGAAAATAAGTTTCTTGGCTGGCTTGTGTGTCGTACAAACCACTTACTATTGGGAAGCACTCTGCATCGGCATGCTCCAGTACTTGAAGTCAAGAAAACGTTACAAACATTCCTAGATTCATTCAACATGACAGCTCAGACCTTGGCAACAGAATATATCCAGTAAAGATTGCATCACACCTTATTCTCCCACATCATCTTATTTCCAAGAGTGGTAAGAGTGGACTTCTTCTCTGGTAATAAGCTCTTGGGGTCTATAAAATATGAAAATCATTTGTCCTCTAGTAGTAGTCTCCTAGACAATCCAATAGGAAGTTGGGGTTCAGTTATGACTTGTGAGCTTGGGGAAGTTCTCTGCTCAGTCGTTGTTTGAGAATTGAGGTTTCTGTAGTTTTGTCAGAGGATGATGTTAAGGTTTGACTGAGAGGTAGTATTTTGGGCTTCTGGATGACTTTTTCCTTGTGGTTGAGACATCACCCTTTGTCCATCTTTTCCCATATTAGTCGGCTTTGCTTTACATTAGCTCATGAGCTTCTCATCCATCGCAAATTCTTCTATTTTCTTGTACATCAATTTTCTTTTGCCTACATCATTCTCGTGTTAGTATGCCAGCTAATTTCTCAAATCCAAGTGGGTTGACTTGCTTGAAATTCTGGGCACATGCAAAGAAAACCAACAAACTCACTCACATACCACCGTCATCTGCTCAACCTCCTTGAAATCCAAATTGCATCTTGACCATGCTCTAACAAAGTAGCAAATTAAACCACAGATTTCTATAAAATTTTGCACATTGTACCTCTTCCAATATTTCTCTTTTTCTTGGCAATTTTTTCTGCTCTATTTGCTGTCTCTCAGGTTTGATGTTATATTTCCTGTCTTTAACTTAATTCTAGGAACCGCCATTTAATGCCTTCCAGCATTGAAATAGTAATGAAATAGTAATAAACTGGTTGGTTCCATTACTCGGTTGTTATCCCTTGGTAGACAATCAGGTGCTTTCATGCACTCTCTCTTGCATAAGTTGTGCATGTCTCCTCTTGATGTTCTCATTGCTATATGTATAGATTGATTGTTCCGAGATTGATGTAAATTAGCCCTCAATTGCTTTTCAAGCATCTAAAGCATAAGCTTTCTTTTTCATCATGTAAATTCTTTCGATTGAAATCTATGCTTTACATTTCTGTTCTGTAGATGGTGCTGTTCGTTCTCAACCACGGGCACACAAGCCGGCACACTCCACAGGAGATGAGTTCTTCACCAGGAAAGCGTTCAGTTCTATTTTCATTTAAGCCAGTATTTTTCAGAAGGAATGACAATTAGCAGACACTGAATTCTTTTAGCAATACAGGTTTACAAGGAATGCTGGACTGGTGGCTTCTGGAGTTGCCAGGACCGTGAACAAAGTGGGCATCTACATCAAAGACACCCTCGACGACATGATGTATCCTTATCGCCGGCGGCCTAAATAGAGAGGAACTCACCGCACTGTCAATCCCAACCCACGTGCTTGGGGAGAGGGAGAGGGAATGAAGCGGGGGGTCCACGAGATGCGTATGGATTCTTTTTTCTGCTGTATCTGTTCAATTTTGTAACTTGTTTGTGTGAAATACTTATTACTGTATAAGTTAATAAAGTTAAAAGTGGCAGTGTGTTATTTGTGCCTGATCCCCTCTTTCTGATGAGAAAGCTACTATAGATGGCAGAAAATAGCCATTGCCTCCTGTTTAAGTTGTTCTGTTTTAGCAGCAAACTTTCTTCTCTGCCCTGAAGATATGATTTGATATTAGGATGTTGTGTGCTTGTTTGGGTAATTTCTGTCGCGCTGTCCCATGCTCTAAGTTGTTGCAAGGTAGGAATACAGCCACAGCCAGGTCAAATTGCTGTGATGGCCAACCTGCCTTGACATCATCATCATCATGTTCAACTTTCTCTTCTGTTTTGTGAAGCATCATCTCTCGCTGATAATTTCTTTGCTCGAGTACTTGAAACATCAAAATCTCATCATCAAATCTCTCTGTACGGTGTGTAACCTTTTTAAGATTCCTGCCTCATTCTGCCAACAAATTGGAGATATTTATCTTGTGAGCTTATGTATGTTCAGGACAAGGCTTTTGTTTGTTTGACGTACAAATTAGCCGAGTGAAGAATATTCTTCTCTCGTTTTCTTTGTTCACCGAAGCAGAGCTGCTTCTAAATTCTTTCGATTGAAATCTATGCTTTACATCAACTGTATTTAGTTCCGTTGTTTAGCAATTGAGAAATTTGTAGTGAGCCTCAACCAATAATTTTCTCGCACGTTCTTCACGAAACAAAAGAAAACAGAAAAAAATATATATATATTGACCAGAAATTTTGCACCAGATTCAAAAGGATTGACCTCATGCTATCCAAGATTTGTCCGCGGCCGTTGATGGCGTGGGCGTTGGGTCAAAAAGGGCAGCGGCGGCAGGATGTCACAAAAACGAACAACTGGCCCCAGATCCATAAAACTAAATACAGCAAAAAACGAAAAAGGAAAAAGAAAAATTCTAAATTATTACCAAATATAAATAATAAATATTCTGCTACAAAGTTTGACATGCTTTTAGAATGGAAGCAGACCAGCAAGAAATTTCCATGGTCCTCTTCGTCATCTAATTCTCTAATTCATCTCTCTGAAAATAGGAAGGAATTATAGAAAAGCCCCGAGATCTTCTCGATTCTTGCCGCCCCGAGTTATAATTCCATAAAAAGCAAAACCCCCAAACAAACACCATTCAATCTCTTTCAATTCCCTTTCCCCAAATGGGTCGGTGAACAACCTTTGTGATTCTTCCTCCTCTTCCTCTTCAATCATTCGCCTTTATTTTCCTTTCCTTTTAATATCGGATTATAATAATCAAGATTTACCATTTCCATTCCAATGTCTGCTGCCGTTGCTGGCATCTTTTGCAAGAGGGGAGGTAGGGCTCTTCTGCTGGGATCATCTTCGCCGCTCTCCTTCACCGCCCGCAGCATCACCAGTCTCGTCTCCGATCCTTCCTCCTCCGCCTCTTCGTCCCCCTCATCTTCAGGCTCTCCGTTCCTCTACAGCAACAGGCGAGGGCAGGTGCTCCACATCTCCCAGCTCGTCAAGTCCAACGGCAACAGGGCGTTCCTCGTCGACACCTTGGCCCTAGTAATTCCACCACTTCCATTCTAATTTCAACTTTTTTTTTCTTCATTGAAAAATTAAAGAAATTTGTTGAAAATTTGATGGTTTTTGTTTGCTAGGTGAGGAGATTGGAGGCGCAGGGGGTCCCGTCCAAGCACGCCGAGGCCATCACTTCCGCCATCACCGAGGTTCTCAACGACAGCCTCGAGAATGTTGCACAGTCTTTCGTCTCCAAAGGCGAAATGCAAAAAGTACGAAGTATTGTTTGATTACTTGATTGATTTGGTTGATTGATTTCTCTTGCTAGTTTGTTTTGAAATTTGATTTTTTTTTTTTTCCCCTTTCCTTTTTGTAGAGTGAGATGATTCATGATGCTAATCTCTCGAAATTTAAGTCGGAAGTGCAAAGCTCCCAAGTACGCTTTACTTCTCTTTAATTAGGATTTGGCAAGGTTAATTGGGAAACAGTAACCTAGCTCTATTTAATATCTGCATTTATCTAATTTATGATCATCATATCAATATTTTATTGTGACATTGCATTATGCAAACATAAACAGTCTTAGAACTGCAAATCACTTGTTTCTGGGCATTTGCAATGAAACTAACCTGCCAGTCAAAAGTGCTAATATGACTTCAGTTGCTGTTCTTACTTTCAAAATTCTTTGAGTTGGATGGGCATTTTTTTATGTTTCTGAAATTTTGCAACATAATTTTTGTTGCAATTAAGGTTCTTAATAGCTTTAACAACAGATTTTTTTTGTTGGCCCGGTAGCTGGAAGCAATATATAACATTGTATCATAATTCATAAGACATGAATATGTGGCTGATAAGGTAGGGCAATAGCTAAAAGGTGTAACAGAAGTGGATATTTATTAATGAAACACCAAATGTCTAGAGTAGTTGGCATATTCTTTTACCCTTATTTCAAATGTAGTAGAAAGGGTAAGAAATTAGTGCATCCATAGGACGTTATCTAGGGATAAAACGAAGGGGAGTCCTTTAAGAAATTTTGGGCATGTGCATGTGCAATGGGGACCATTGACTGTGTGAGCTAGGGGAATTGCTACATCATTCTGCGGAGCAGGGAGGTTTTGGATGGACCTAAATGGATATGGATTGAGGTTTAACAGAGCTGTTCAGAGAAAATGGATTCATGCAGCTGAACCTGGATATTTGGATAGGCCTTGTTTCTCTTGTTTTCTTTCTTCAGCAGTGCCATTTGGTAAGATGGTAATAGTTTGGAGAATTGGAAGACAAAGTTATTAAACCCTTTATGGTTAAAATAAAGTGTATTTTTACTTTAATTCTCACCGTAAAATAAAACATAGAGTGCTGCAACGGGATCTTTTCAACTGTCTTTGGTCATATAGGTAGGTATTGGAAATAGCTGAAGTTCTCATAATATGAGTTGAAGGGATGATATATATATATATATATATATATTAATATATATATATATATATATATACCTATATATATACCTATATATATACCTATATATATATATACCTATATATATATATATATATATATATCAAGGCACAAAAGACTTAACAATATCTATTCAGACTACTCTTAACTCATAAAAATGATTATTACTATATTGAATGGTTGTGCTGTTTAAATTAAAAAAAAAAGTTTAATGAAAGACATTAAAGGATGTTGCTAAGTTGCAAATATATGAGACATAGTTAAGAATTGACTAAGACAATATGCTTTTATGTAATGTGTATTCCACGGTTTCAAGTATCATTTTGATATATGACAATATCATATCAGGTTTTGAGGTATCCAATACGATATAACCCTATAATATGACCAATATCAAGGTTAATATTGCCGATATTGATGACGATACTAAAAATCATTGACCGATCCCAATCATGGTTCACCTCGGACCAGTCTCGAGCGATACGCGCAAGACGTTATATAGAAAGCTCAAAAAATCATGATAAATCGTAAAAAAATATAGAAATATGATGATTGAGGGATAAATTTAGAAATACGAAAATTTGAGGGGTAATTAGGGAAATATGATGATTTGAGGGGTAAATATAAAAAAATCAAAAGAAAAAAGAAAAGGTTAAGTTAACTGTTAAGAGACAGAAAGATTGGGTGAGGAAGGGGGAGAGAGATCGGAGGGAGGGAGGGGGGGGAAGAGGGGGGGAGATCGACGGGAGAGACTCTGTCTCTCTTCATCTGATCTCTTTTTGTCTCTCTCTACCCGCTCAGATCTCACGGTGAGTCTCACGACTATCTCCCTCTCTAGGTCTCACGGCGGTCTCAAGGGCGGCGGCGGCAAGGTAAGTGAATTTTTCCCCCTTTCCCCCATTTTTCTGGGTTTGGATTGGTCTCTTCCTCCCCTTTTTTTTTGATCGACTCAAAACCGACTCGGTCGAGTCAACCCGAGTCACATCGAGACTCGGCCGAGTCGGCCCCGATCGGCCAAAAATCGAAGCCCAGGGCGACTCGCGTCTCGGTCTTATTGTGGTGCCCCCGATACTTTGAACCCTGATCCCAATACTGATACCGAGAATTTAAACCATGGTGTATTCATTTGAGAAGGCTTGAAAGCTTTCTTTTACATATACAAGCATTAGTGTTCTAGATAACAGCCTCTGCAACTTCTAAAGTGACCCATATGGCAGCATGGATCCAAGCCAGTTGAGCGATACAACGGGAAAACCATTACAAGTAAATCCTCTTGCTTTATATTAGAAAGGCATACATTTCAACTTGTATTTCCAATGTTCTGTGAAATCATTGAATTAAGTAGGAAGCTAAGCGAATGCTAGAGTCTACTTGCAAGATGGGATATGCCAATTGGTCACTACTATAAGCTTGTGAGATCTTGTCCAATCATTATTTGGCAAGTAATTAATTGTTCCACATATAAGGAGAAAACTACCTAAGTGGTTGTACAGGTTATTTTAGAAAATAGAAAAATATGAAAATTATTGCAAGTAAAGAGAATTGTGTAATTGGAAAAAAGTTAAATCATGATATTTAATACTTTCTTGGTTGATTTCAATCTTAAGAGTCTATGAATATAAATTATGTTTGACTTCTATTACTTGTTAGTGTTATTGTAATTACTTGTAATTACAAATAATTCATTCATTCCCCATTTTCTTTTTTTTGCCTTTACCTCACTTTTTCCTTTTTTTCCTTCTTTTGCTGATCTTGTCTGAGTTAGTCCATCAACCAGGAAATCCTTCATAATAGGGAGGGCATGTTAGGGCTTGCCTAAGCCTTGACTGGGATGTTAACCTTTTCTTTGTAGCTATCATTTCAGTGAGGAAAACCCTATCTCAACATTATACCTTTCTCAAATGTCTAGGGAATGAAATATTGGTCTGGGGTTCTGGTAATTCTTATGGCCAGCTTTTTGGGTATGGTTCTACGTATTGATACTGGATGTCGAGTGGTTTGGTTCTTTCCCGAGGATGTCAATATGAGTGAAACTTGTCCCCATTGACTTCAAGCTTTCTAAGTTATTTTAGTGTCTTGTTTAAAGTTGTTAACTCACATGAAAGGTGCAGGTCCATCATTTATGGTAAAATTATTATACTTGGATACATGGTTGATTTGAAATGATATGCAATTGTTGGAAGAAAGTTATTGGTTTAAGACTTTGAAATGATTATTATTTACGTAGGATATAGTCATTCTTATGGAAACTACCTTGAGCCTGAGTGATGTTGACCTTGTGGTTTTTGAGGCTTTTTCTATCCTTTTGTTGTTTGCATGATGGTTTTGCATGGGCACTAGGGATTAGACTTTATTTGGATACCAAGGTTCACAAACTTAAATGTATGGCAAATGAGAGGTCGAAGAAGGTACTAGCTTAATGCTAGATGCGAATTTGAAATGATAGATGCTATTCCAAAGTAGTTCTTGTTTATTTTTTGCTAGACAAACTTTTAACCATTTTTCTTTAAGTTGGCTCGGGATGCATTTTTTGGCCCATTAGGCCACTAATGTTGCTACTAGCTTAAGCTCTTCATCATATGGTCTCATGTTAGAGCATAGCTGCATGACACGAGGGGTGGGGGTGTGTGGGGAGGGTTGTCAAGTTGTTTTTTGTTATTTACCATTGGTTATACCAAATTCCTTAATCTAATATGTAAGTTTGTTAATCTGACATTTTTTAGGTTTGTTAATCCTGAAGTTCTGGGTCGTGCTACATGACTCGTTTTCATGCACCCTCTCATAACTGTTATTTTTTTTACCTACATGCCCATCTAGGTCCCCTCCCATAAGTAATTATTCTCCTTCCGGAATTTTCTGAATAATCTATCTATACACGGACAAAATTTTCTTTTAATATTCTCCGCAACCCCACTTGTGGTGCATAAGCACTAATAATATTAATTACCTCTTTTCCTAATACAAGTTTTATTATTAGGATTTTAACCCCAAGTCTGTTTTACAACTATTATATTCTTCATTGATATGTCATCTATAAGTATTCTACAATTTTCTATTCTCATTTTCTGTATACCAAAGTTTACATTTAGTATTTTTTTAAAACCATCTTGCCTGTCCGTTTAGTTTCCTGCAAACAAATTATCGTTAATTCTTCTTCTAAACATCTTATATACCAACTTCGTCACTTTTCCCGTACGTGTCCCTGTACTCTTAAGTGACTAACTTAAACCTATTCATGTATAAGCCTCTTACTCCTATTTCTCCATTTACCTTTATACTATGCCTAGTTAGAACCACATTCAAAGACCAACATGTCACTTGAGGAATCTAACTCACCATTGCTCATTTGTTATTATTACACCAGGGTGGTGTTGGTGCTATGCGCACTTTCGGGGAACACCTTAGTAAACCATCCTTGGTCGTTATCGTTGCACTGAGGTGAAACTGAAGTAACACTGATGCAATGGGAACCCACGACAAATGTTATTTAGGATTCATGTCATAGAGATTTGTTTTATGCTGGCTTTTATCCTGGCTTGGGACAGAAAGTAAATGAATAACACATTAAACACAATACAGAAAGTAAAAGAATAACACGTTAAACGCAAATATTCTCAAAAAAAAAAAAACACATTAAACATAACACTCATGGAGTTGGTTCCAAGGTTGAAATAACTTAGCTTTATTTTAAAGGTTTTTTCATTACTTCTCTTCCCTTGCAATATTGTAGTCTGGTGTATTTATTTGTTTTATTATAGTATAAATACAAAATATATGAAAGTTGATTTCCCCCCTTTTCTTTCTTCCGAACCTTGGTCTTCCCATCACAATGTACAAAAAGATGTTTGGCAATGGAAATGTAATTTGTGAACATTTAGCTACTCTTCGTGCACTCAATGCTATATGATAAACCAATACATGAGCTTATTAATATACATTATATTATTTCCAATTAACAAAGCTTTTCCCTACTATGATCAACATAATTGAGATGGCTCCATGGTAGAATCAACCAAAAGATTAATTGGTTGTCAAATCGAGACGAACCTCTGAACAAGTGTTAAGTTCCTGGCCGAGTCTATTGTTTGCTAGTTGGCAGGTACGGTAGGTGGCCTATTATCACTCATTTCCTCCTCTTGCTATCAAGGAACAAGATGAAAGAGATTATCAAGGTTTGCTATTAGAACTTCTATTATGGCTAACGTAAGCTAAAGAGCAAAGATGAAACACATACCCTGATCATAAGTAAATTAACCACCATTGATTTGACGACAGGGGTGAGGTTGGGTTATAGGATGTACCGGGCCAAGAATGAGCTATGGTCTTTGTTCAGAAAATAAATAAATATCTGTCACATATAAAGAATTGACAGAGCATTATAATTGGCCAGGCATTCTTCATAGACAGACATGAGATTCACTGCCTAGAAGATCTCAGGCACTATGAGATAAGGGTGCATATGACGTGAACTCGAGTGAGCAAACCTTGTTTGAGTTCGGCTTGTCTATTAATTGAGCTCAGTTATTGACCCGAACACATGCACCACGACCACTGTTACTGACCCATTGGAGACGAGTAGAGGCATGGTTAGCTTAGTGGGTTTACTTCTGTGACCTTAGCCTTGTGTGTAGTTTGTAGTTGTTCCTTTTGAGCGTACTGTGGGAATAAAGATCGTGTTTGTATTATATGGCTTATTATCTATTATCTTCAACTTAAGGCTTCTTCCACCTGAAACTTTTTCTTTTCATTTGTAGCTGAGGTTTGACTAACATCATTGTGCTAAAATTTTCTGCTGGACCAGGGTTCAAGCATCTTCTTGTGCCTCCTCCCAAATAATTTATTGTACTATATGAATACATGCGTTGTTCCCATATAAGTAATTTTATGGATGTATTCTGTAGGTTTAAATCCTGTGCTGGTTCTGTGTTTTTGGTTTTGTATGGGACTACGCGTCAAAATTTTTCATGCATACATGCATGATGCTGGATTAGGTTCTTCCTTTTTTTTTTTTTTTTTTGAATTTTAGTTTTCTCGTTCCTCAGTGACTAACAGCATTGTAAGCTGATAGGATATCAATTTTCATATGTCAACATTTCCTTTTGTTAATGTTTGTGATCTGGTTGTAGGAACACCATTTCTCGTTATTGCAACGAGAGACTGAGAAGCTTCGAGGTGATATTGAGAAGATGCGTAGTGAGTTGAGGTCTGGGTTGCTTTCTCATTATAGTTGCTTCTCATTAGAATTTAGTTCCATATCATTTTTTTTTTATATTAACGGGTTTATATTCCATGCTCTTAAAAGTTATACTGCTATCTGAGCGGAACTTTTTCTGCGACAGGTACGAGATCGACAAAGTCACGGCCGGCAGCGCTTGGATCTAAACCTAGAAAGAGGGTAAGAGATGGTGCCCCTTAAGATTTATCTCGTTTTTATATATATTTCCTAGCAGTAGGAACGAATTTGGATACTTTGGTGATCAATATGGGGTTTAACTTAGCGGAAACTATTTTGTGTTTAGGCTCCTTAATAGCTAGGCTTTTCCACTTAAGGTGAAGCTTGTGCTTGAGGCAGTCTACATCTTAGTCAGTTTTTGTAAATAATGGTTTATCCTTTTGTTTTAAACTAAAACGGATCCCTCGTTGATTGGTGTTGGTGGCCTATTTGTTTAGTTTATCCATGTATCTTCTTTTTTGTTGCTCTGCGACTTTGATTACAGTTTTGGTTCAGATACAGTTATTGGTTTGAGGTTCATTCAGTTTTAAGTATTATGTAACATTCGCAAACTAATGATTATCATTTCTATCATTTTAACTGTAGTACTAATTATGTCAAATACATAACTTGCAGGCGCATAAGAGATGAGCTAGCCAAGCAGAATGCGGAAACTACTGATCTGACTACCAAGCTCGATAGGGTGAGAATCATTACGAAACAAAAGAAGAAATTGGAAAAGACTTTGTTTTTGTTAGTGGTAACAAAACTGGTTGTTTTACAGGAAATTCATGCATTGAGGGCTCAACTAGAGGCAGCAAAATACGAAGTCATAAAATACTGCATCGGTACCCTCGTCTCAATATCTGCTGTCGGCCTTGCTGTTCTTCGCATCTTGATGTAAAACACAGACAATTAATTTTTTTTTTCTTTTGACTAAACAAATGAGATACCTGGGGGAAAAGAATCCAAATACAAACATTGTTTTTTTGAAACAAAATTGTTGTTGAAGGCTGCACCATTTGGTTCAAATTCTCCCCATTCTGCGGTGGATTAACAGAAAAGGCTTGTAATTGATATTAGATTGTGGGTGGTGGCATTCACCATCGTATCATTTTTTTAGCATCAAAGCTTTTTCCCCCATCAATTTTGTTCCTTGTGTCTTATTGTTGTGATAAGATTTAACTCATATTATTCCGATTACTGTTGTAAACAGCCCAATACTAGCAAGTTAAAAGCAGCAAAATCTTAAAATTGACTTGATTGATTACAAGTCTCAAGTGACTCAGGCCTTGTTTGGCAACAAAGATAATTTATCAAACCTCAGTTTAAGAGAGTTTCAGGCACAAAATAGGATTACTGAAGCCGGGCCTTGTTTGGGAGTCAAAATAGGGTTATTGAAAATGGAGTTTGGCAGCTTTCAAATTTTATAAAAGTGAGATTATTGAAACTCTACTTTGAGTGGATTTTCATTTTAACTTAAATGAAACACTGGTCACAGAAACTGAGGTTTGTATGATTACAGTCCTAGTTTCAATTTAACTCAACATAACCCCAGTTTCAAAAGCTATGTTGTCAAACGAGCCGTCACACTCTGTCCAAAGCAAACAAGGCCGACTCTTGCTGCTGTGGTTGCCGTTTCTGGGCTTTTATACTTGTGATTATTTGTTGAAAGGGAAGAAATCTACATGTAGTGGATTGTGATGGGAGTAATGTCAATATCTTCACCATTGGTGATGAAGCTGAAATAGATTTTTTTTTTTTTCAAAATAATTATTTGCTTTGTGATGGAAGAAAATGTTAATATTCGAGGGATTAAACAGGATTTTAAGAGGTCATGAGTCAAAAAAGGAAAAAGATAGTGGGGTTAGTGGCCAGTGGCTACAGCAGATTAACTCTTCCGTGAGCTATGGACACCTACGACACCAACAGCAGCCTCAGCCTCAGTCGGAGGTCATTGCTTCCAACAGTTGAACTTCCTATTGGATTTGGAAGTCATTGCTTCATCCTGTGTTTTTTGCGTCCATGACTCCCATGTTCACATTATGACTTCACTTTCCCTCCTGAGTCCAAATTCAAAAAGATCTGCAGTCCAGTCTCAGTCCATTTGAGTGGTCAACCCTCATGCTACCACTTCAGCCTTCAGGGAATAAAAGGGAAATACCCTTTGTCAATGAAAACAACTAGCATTTTCTTCTTGAAATTGAAGGGCACTTCCTTAAGGTTAAAAAAAATAAAAAATAAAAAAATAGACAGCATACAGCCCCCCGGTAAAAAGAAGCTGATGTGGGCCCCACTGCCCCTGTCCTCTGCTCTTTCCATTGCCCCAGTCCTCTGCTCTCTCTCTCTCTCTCTCCCCCCCTCACTCCCCCCGCTCCCATGGCTTCTTCTCCTCACCTTATCTCTCTCTTTCTTGGGCTTTTCATACAGCAGCAGTTCATGCTCTTTGGCCTCTCCTCTGCAAGCAATGTGTGCTGCTTCTGAAGGAAATAATCCTTACGTGCCACTAATTTAGCAAACGTGTCACAAATTGATGGAAATAATCCTTATCACTAATTTAGCAAACGTGCCACAAATTGATGGAAATAATCCTTGCCACTAATTTAGCAAACGTGCCACTATTTTAGCATACCATGTTTATGTTAGTTACCTTGTGTGATCGGCCTGATTGAAGGCAGTAATTTAGCATACCATATTTAGGTTAGTTACCTTGTGTGATTGGCCTGATTGAAGGCAGTTTTTTCTTTCCATTTTGTTCTCCATTTAATTGTCTTTAAAAACAGAGGAATTAGGGGTGAGCAGAGTTCGGTTATAACCGAAATAACCGATCAAAAACCGAAACCCGAACCCGAACCGAACCGAATCACTCTAATTCGGTTGGTTTTAGGTTTTGGGTTACAAAACCCGAACCCGACCGAACCGAACCGAACTTCTCACCCTATGTATTACCCCACCCAAATTCAATTTAGTGAATCATATAGTTCATAAAAAAACAGATGGAACCTTATCTCATTAGTTCTAGCAATATCATATTTTTATATTGAATATGTGAAAGCCATGTTAAGTACACTATCATAATTGAGAATAATATTTATATTAATATAGTTCTTTCTTTTGTAATCTTGTTAGTAAAAGTTAATAATAATTATGCGAGTTTTGATATAAGAGCTCAAGTACAGTGTAAAAGTTTTAGAATATGAAATTTTCAATTCACATTAAGATTAGGGTCTTTTTCTTTTTTCTAATTTAGGTATTAGATATTGAGATTAGGATATTTAAAGGATGGTAATATAATGGTGATTAAAAAATGCAAGAATGATGAAAATATATGAACCTAACCGAAAAAACCGAAAAACCGAACCGAACTGAGTCGGTTCGGTTCGGTTACTAAGTCTAATCGGTTCGATTCGGTTTTGAAAAAATTAGTAAAAACCGAACCGAACCGACCGATGCTCACCCCTAAGAGGAATATACAACGAAAAAAGTCAAGCTTTGCAGCACCAATTCGAGATCGTGTTTACAATTCGCGTGAGTTTTCTTGTGTAGCTTGGCTGTGAATCTCGTCGGCAACGTGCGCGTTGAATCTTCGGCAAGGTTCTAACAAGTGGCATCAGAGCGAGGCTATCAAAGATGTCTGGGAAGAAAGTCAACGACGGCGCCTCCAAAGATGGTGTGGTGTACCAGCGGGTGATTCGTGAGGTGAGCGGTGGGAGTAAGTATCCTGTCCTCACCAAGACCAATTACTCAGAGTGGGCACTCCTGATGAAGGTGAAGTTGAAGGCGAGAGCGTTGTGGACCGTCATCGAGGATGGCGCCGATCCGCAAGAGGAGATGATGGCGTTGGACGCCTTGTGCAGCGCGGTGCCACCAGAGATGATTCCGACGATCGCCAAGAAGGAGATGGCAAAGGAGGCCTGGGACACGATTGCGACCTTGAGGGTTGGAGATAATCGAGTGAAGAAGTCAACGGCGCAGCAGCTTCGCCGAAAGTTCGATCTCGCCGTGTTCGAGGACGGCGAGACTGTCGAGGACTTCGCGCTACGCCTGAACAATATGGCAGCACAACTCGCCACCATGGATGAAGAAGTGGAGGAAGCCAAGGTTGTCGCAAAGATACTCCGAAGCCTGCCACCTCGGTTCAAGCAGATCGCCATTGCGATTAAGACATTGCTCGATATTTCGACCATGTCTGTCGCCGATCTCACCGGGCGTTTGAAAGAGGCCGAGGAGGCGTTCGAAGAAGCGCCGGCGTCATTACAACAAGAGGGAAAGCTGTACCTCACGGAAGAGGAGTGGGACGCGCGACGGAAGAAGCGCGAGGCGGAGAACCACTCCGGCGGCGGTGCAAGCGGTGGCAGAGGCAGAGCAGGACGACGCGGAGGAGGAAGACGAGGACGCGGGCGCGCACGCGGAGACTCATCACCAGGTGGGCAGTCAAAACCCACTGGGGACGAGTGCCGGCGTTGCGGGAAGATGGGTCACTGGGCTCGCGAATGCCGATCCAGGCCCAAACAGGAGCAAGCCCATACCGTCCAAGATGAGGCATAAGCCTCGCTCCTACTCGCGAAAATCTCGTCCATTTCCCCGTCGCCGAAATCTGAAGTGCAATCTTCCGATGGAGCCCCAGCGACCTCACCGCTGACTGATGTTCCACTCTCGCAGTCTGGATCGGTCGGGTTGGGAGCGGAACAGAGGCATGGCGGCTCCGAATCAGAGGCAACGACACACACCCAGATCGAGATCTGGGAGCAGCAAGTGTTCACTCAACTCGGAGAAGAGAAGAATCGGGAGGCGGAGTCCTGGGTCCTGGACACTGGCGCGACGAATCACATGTCCGGATCAAGGATCGCATTCTCGAGGATGGACACGGCGGTACTCGGCACCGTGCGGTTTGGCGATGATTCCGTGGCGCAGATAGAAGGCCGGGGGACCATCACTTTCTCCTGCAAGAACGGCGAGCTCCGATCGTTCCCCGGTGTCTATTTCATCCCTCGACTAACTACGAACATTGTAAGTGTAGGACAGCTCGATGAAAGGGGCTACAAGATTGACATCAAAGACGGAGTGATGCAGATCAGGGAACCCGATGGAAGGCTGCTGGCAATGGTGAAGCGGGCGGCCAACAGACTGTACACCCTCCACGTCAAGATAGCAGAGACAAGATGTTTGGCGGTGCGCAGTCGCGGCGACGAGGTGGCGTGGCGCTGGCACGAGCGGTTCGGGCACGTCAACATGGTAGCGCTCCGGAAGCTAACTCGGGAGGAGTTGGTACGTGGCTTGCCTGCGATAGGACAGGTAGAGGAGCTGTGCGAGGCGTGCCAGGCCGGCAAGCAGCGGCGAAACCCGTTCCCGGCTCAGGCAGAATTCCGGGCAAAGCAGTGCCTTGAGCTGGTACACGGTGACCTGTGCGGCCCAATTGCGCGCAACACCAAGGGGAAATAAGTACTTCTTGCTCCTGGTGGACGATTTCAGCAGATACATGTGGCTAGCCGTGATTCCTTCAAAGGATCGTGCAGCGGCCGAAATCAAGGAGATCCAAGCTCGAGCGGAAGGTGAGTCCGGGCTCAAGCTGAAGGCGCTCCGCACTGATCGGGGCGGCGAATTCACCGCAGCCGAGTTCGCGGAGTACTGCGCAGCCGAAGGAGTCCATCGCCAACACACCGCGCCGTACAGCCCACAACAGAATGGCGTCATCGAGCGTCGAAACGGCACGGTGATGGCGACGGCGAGAAGCATGCTCAAGGCGAAAGGATTGCCCGGATGGTTCTGGGGCGAGGCGGTAAGCACTGCAGTATATGTGCTCAACAGTGTGCCCGACGAAGAGCGTGGACAGCATGACGCCGTTTGAGGCGTGGCACGGGAAGAAGCCGGCGGTTCATCACCTCAAGACGTTCGGATGCATCGTGTACGTCCGCAACATGACGCCGCATCTGAAGAAACTCGAAGATCGGGGGCGCAAGATGATCTTCGTCGGCTACGAGCGCGGCTCCAAGGCCTACCGTGCTTACGATCCTGTCACGAAGCGTGTCCATGTGACACGCGAGGTGGCGTTCGACGAGCAGGCCCAGTGGGACTGGGGTGCCGGCGGCGACGATGGAGAGCCGAGTGGCGGTGACGACGTCTTCACGATCAAATATGCCACCACGGGCCAGGCGACTCCGACGGCTGTCGATACAGAAGAGGCGGCAGCACACCAGACTCCGGGGGGGCCTGACAACGTAGCGGAGCAACACGATGAGTTTGACAACGAGAACCTGGATGCGGACCATGACTACGACGCACCGCTCCAGTTCCGTAGTGTCAACGACATCATCGGGCCGGCCCCACCGCGTGGCTTCGCACAACGCGCCCTGCTGGCAGAGGAGCCGCTTGCAGCAAGCTACGACGAGCCTTCTTCGTTCACTGAGGCGGAGCGCAGCCCGAGCTAGCGGAAGGCAATGATTGAAGAAATAGAGGCCATCGAAGAAAACGGCACATGGTACCTCACTGATCTCCCTCCTGGGCGCAAGGCGATTGGAGTCAAGTGGGTTTTTAAGGTAAAGCGGGACGAACACGGGGCGGTGTCCAAGCATAAGGCGCGCCTCGTGGTGAAGGGCTATGCACAGCGGCACGGCATCGACTACGACGAAGTCTTCGCGCCGGTAGCCAGGCTGGACTCGGTGCGCCTCCTCATCGCCCTCGCGGCGCACGAAGGGTGGGAGGTGCACCACATGGACGTCAAGTCAGCGTTCTTGAACGGCAACCTACAAGAGGAGGTCTACGTCCAGCAACCAGCAGGTTTCATCTTCTCCGGCAAGGAACACAAGGTGTTCAGGCTGCGGAAGGCGCTGTACGGGCTGCACCAGGCGCCACGCGCCTGGTACACGAAGCTCGACGACACTCTGTTGTCGCTCGGTTTCAGGAGGAGCGAGTCGGAGCACGCCAGCTACATCAGGCAGAACAACGACGCGAAACTGATGGTCGGAGTCTATGTCGATGATCTTGTCATCACTGGAACGGACCGCGACGACCTTAGGGTGTTCAAGAACGAGATGGCGGCGGCATTCAAGATGAGCGACCTCGGCCTACTTCACTACTACCTCGGGATCGAGGTGAAGCAGAGCGCGAGCGGCATCTCGCTCAGTCAAGGAGCATACGCCGCGAAGATCTTGGAGAGAAGCGGCATGGCAGGATGCAATCCTTGCCAAGCACCCATGGAGGCGCGGCTGAAACTAAGCAAGCAGAGCACGAAGTCACCGGTGGACGCTACAGCATACAGGAGTTTCATCGGGAGCTTAAGGTATCTGGTGAATACCCGCCCTGATCTTGCGTTCTCAGTCGGATATGTTAGCCGTTTTCTGGAGGAGCCAAAGGAGGATCACCTTGCAGCGGTGAAACGGATTCTTCGTTATGTGACGGGAACAAGCAACTTGGGGCTCTGGTTCGGCAGGAAGAAGGGAAATCAAGCCCAGCTAACAGGTTTCAGCGATGCTGATTTTGCTGGAGACGTTGATGCTAGAAAGAGCACAACTGGAGTCATCTTCATGCTGGCGGAAAGCCCAATTTCATGGCAGTCAAAGAAGCAGCGGGTTGTGGCGCAATCCAGCTGTGAATCGGAGTACATTGCTGCGGCAAATGCGACCTGCCAGGCGTTGTGGCTCGCTCAAGTGCTGGGAGAAGTGCAGGGATCCAAGCCGAGCGCTCCTCTGCTCAAAGTGGATAACAAGTCCGCCATCGCCCTGATCAAGAACCCGGTTCTCCATGGACAGAGTAAGCACATCGAGGTAAAGTACCATCTGGTCCGAAAATGCGAAGAAAAGGGTCTGATCAAGGTGCAGTTCGTCAGGAGTGAAGAACAACTCAGTGATATCCTGACGAAGTCATTGGGCAGGGCAAAATTTCAAGAATTTCGCTCAAAGATCGGCATGATCAATGTGATTGAAGGTGCACGACAAGGCTTAGGAGGAGATTGAAGGAAATAATCCTTGCGTGCCACTAATTTAGCAAACGTGCCACAAATTGATGGAAATAATCCTTACCACTAATTTAGCAAACGTGCCACAAATTGGTGGAAATAATCCTTACCACTAATTTAGCAAACGTGCCACTATTTTAGCATACCATGTTTAGGTTAGTTACTTTGTGTGATCGGCCTGATTGAAGGCAGTAATTTAGCATACCATGTTTAGGTTAGTTACCTTGTGTGATCGGCCTGATTGAAGGCAGTTTTTTCTTTCCATTTTGTTCTCCATTTAGTTGTCTTTAAAAACAGAGGAATATACAACGAAAAAAAGTCAAGCTTTGCAGCACCAATTCGAGATCGTGTTTACAATTCGCGTGAGTTTTCTTGTGTAGCTTGGCTGTGAATCTCGTCAGCAACGTGCGCGTTGAATCTTCGGCAAGGTTCTAACAGCTTCTACACCCTCTTTCATCTTGTTTTCTCTCTGTTTCTTCTTATTGAATCTGTTATCAATTTCCTTGATTCTTGCAGGCCTACATTGTATACATGGGGAAGAAGAGAGCCCAGGATGAGACGCAGTCCCTTCAGGAGATTCATCATGGCATCCTCTCTCAGCCCTCGGGAGGTTTATGGAACAAACCCTTTTTGTTTTCTCCCATTTTGACAAAGATTTCAATTCTGGTTTACTAACCACACACACATTTGTCTTTGAAATTGGTTGTTGGTTTAGCAAGGGAGCTACTATTTCATCCATACTGTACAGCTACAATCGCGGGTTTTTGGGGTTTGCAGCTTCCCTGACTGAATCTCAAGCTGCCCAGATTGCAGGTATATATGATTTTTGGAATAATTTGTATTGACTCGTGAATCATTAAATGCTTAGCATTTAGAAAGTTTCTTGCTTTAATATCAAAATGGTGGGTGCTCAGATTTCCCTAGAGTAGTTTGCGTTATTCCTAATAGGATCCTTAGCTTGCACACAACTCGGAGTTGGGATTTCTTGCAGCTGAATTCTACGCCTTCAAATGGGCTTCTTTCTAGGAGTAGGTGGGGTGATGGGTCTATTATCGGCATTTTAGATTCCGGTATGTTTGTTCATTATGATTGTTCGTGTGATTGATAATTTGATTTATCGATGTAAATATATTCATGAACGTTCGGCACTTGTTTATGGAAGGAATATGGCCTGAGTCTGCAAGTTTTAGTGACCACGGTATGGGCGAAGTTCAAACAAGATGGAAAGGGATATGCCAAGAAGGACAGCAATTTCATATTTCTAAATGTAATAGGTCAGTCTATTTTGTTTCCTATATATTAATCTGTTTCTCATTATGCTATAATTCCCAAATTCTATGCATTGGTTTCAATATTGCTTCAAATTCTTTTTTGCGCCATGCATTCTTGTTTTTCCAGATCATAGCTTGTTATCTCAAAAGCCATGGTTCAATGCATTTTCTATCTTTCCAGTGTAGAGTATGAAACTTACGTTGTCAATGAATACTTGGCATCTTTACAATAGGGCTCGATGAGGAGTAGAAGTTATCTTTTATTTTGCCTGTGTTGATAATTTCCTGGCTTGATATGCAATTTGATCCCTGTGGGAAGAACAGCTTGTTCTCTCTTTTATTCTCCAATTTTAAAATATTTCTTCTCATAAGAGAAGTTTAGAAACTTTTTATTCCTTTTTTAACCTCTCGTAACCCTTCTCTGGCAATATAGTGTAGTCTTAGGCTAAAGAGTTATATGGGATTTGTTTTTTTTTTTTTTTTTGTGTGTGTGGCTTTGAAGGTTAATTTAATACTGGTGAAAAAGAACACTATGTAATATTACATTATTCTTATCCAAGAGATCAAGTTATTGTCTAATCACATGAAATTGTAATGAGATTTTGTATGAGAGCATCTTATGGTTCAATAGGCTTCTATGGAACACCCCTCTTCCATGGAACAAATAGCCCCTAGAGAGTGTTGTAGGCCGCTTAAGGTTTCATACCAGTAAATAGGCTTCGAGAGCACAAATACCCTATTGGACCCCCTTGAGTGCACAGTTATTTAACTACTATACTCTATCTGGGGCTAAATCCACATCGGAAACACTCACTTGATTGAGATGCTAGACACTCAATCTCACCATTGAGGGAAACCTTAGTGCATCCTGAGAAGGTCAAACTACGTGGAAGTGCATTTCCTAAAATTGTTATGCACCTAATATTTCCTGGTGCTTTTAAATAATTGTCTGAAATTAATTGTGCACCTGTGGGGCCTTAGGATTATCAGGGTGGTAACTCAGGTTTCTTGCTAGGGTTCATTCTGCAGAAAAATAATTGGTGCACGCTGGTATATCAAAGGCTATGAAGCTGAGTACGGAAGGTTGAATACAAGTGACATGATTGAGTTTCTGTCTGCCCGTGATGCAGCCGGACACGGTACCCACACGGCATCTACTGCCGCTGGTAGCCTGGTGCCTTCGTAGGCAATGCAAGTTTTATGGGGCTTGTGCAAGGCATAGCAAGAGGAGGTGCTTCTAGTGCTAGGTTAGCAGTCTACAAATTTTGTTGGGCTTCTGGTGGCTGCAGCTCAGCTGACATCCTTGCTGCTTTTGATGATGCAATACATGACGGCGTAGATGTGCTGTCAGTGTCCTTTGGCTCACCACCTCCACTTGCTTCTTATGTTGATGACGTTTTGGCTATTGGATCCTTCCATGCAGTTGCTAGAGGAGGTTCTGTAGTCTGTTCTGCTGGGAATTCTGGCCCTTACTCTCAAACGGTATAAATACTGCTCCTTGGGTTGTTTCTGTTGCAGCCAGCACCATTGATCGGACTTTCCTTACAGCGGTAACTCTTAAATAACCGAACTTTTGTGGTATGTTTCCATCTCATCATTTACAGGAATAAGTTTCCCTTTCTATATGGTATTTCTTGCTCTTTAAAGAATGTCAGCGTATTGCTTGCTAAAGTAAATTATTACTGGCTTATGTGGTCTCAATCAGTTGATCTGCTACAATTTGGTGTCTGGTCAAGACTCATGCATCGAATGATCCTTCGCCTTCAGCAAAAAACCAAAAATGCACAGTAAACTTTTGGGGCAAGCCTGAATAAACTGCTGTATGATGCTTAGGGATCACTGATTGTAATACCCCTAATCTAATAATACTGTATTTTAATTTTTCACAAGTATTTATTTTGATTTATCGATTATTTTTAATTAATCAAGTTAAATTATTTCTCTCTTGATTATTATTGTTGAATATGCAGAATTAATTTTAGATAGTAAATAGCAAATCATTCTTCCATTATTATTTATTGCTATTTCTAATAGAGTTATCTTTATTTTGTTGTCAGTGTTTATTAATTATTATTAGTGATAATAATATATATTCTCTATTTAGTTTTAATATTGGCATTTGTGTTAATACTGATCTTGGTGGTGGAGGTGGATTGTGTTCTCCTTGTTAGCCCATGACCCGTTCCTATTACTATACCCATTAGCCTAATTGGATCCAACCCATTAGCATAATAGCCTAAACCCAACACCAATTATTTATTGGCTTAACCCGTTACCCAAACTAGGCCCAATACTATATAATCCTTAACCTAAACCTATTTCCACAACCCTAATAACTAATTCCTCAATCTCCTCAACCATCAGCCGCACAACTCCAGCCGCACAACCCCAACAGCCCTTGCTGCCGCACACCACAGCCCAGGCCGCACCCCTCTCTCTCCCTTTGCAGCCGAACACCTCCAGCAGAGCCCCCTCTATGTGCACCTGCGCACGAAGCACAGGCCATGGACGGCAGCCCAGATTTTCCTCCGACAGCAGCCCCGTCCAGATCTGCCCCCCCAACAGATCAGCACAGCCGCAACCCCCTTTCCCTGTTCACCACAGCCGTCCTTTCCCTTTTGCAGCATGGCCGAGTCCTCTTGGGCGCCTCCACTTCCATCTCAGACCAGCCCCGGGTCCAACAGAGCAGCAGGCCGACCACAACAGCGACACGGCCCAAATCTCCCCAACAGTCCAGACTGCGCACGACCAGATCCAACAGGCGAGCGAGCAGGTCGTTCTCCTGATCCACGTCAGACCTTCGTCGGAGACCAGCGCGGTGACCTTCCCCAGTGTCTTGGCCACCCTCCCATGCAGTCCGATGGCAAGGAACCGCACCACAGAGACCGCAGCAGCGACTCGCCCGGCGACGCGCACAGCAGATCCAGAACCAGACCAGCAGCACAGGCAGCGAGCGAGCGGCGATTCCAGGCCCTTCCGGCGAGCGCGAGACCTCCAGATTGTAGCCAGGTCTTCCCCAGGACCCTGGCTACCGTTCTATGCAGTCTGACAGCGAAGAGCGGCGCCACGGCGACCGTAACGGCGACTCGCCCGACAACGCGCAGATTCCTCAAGGTGAGTGTCTCTTCCTCCTTCTCTCTTTTATTAAGTGATTGCAGCTGTTATTTTATATGTGATGTAATTGTTGAGTAGAATACTTAGATTACATGTTTATGTGTGGAGATCGCCGAGCATGAAGGTGGACGGTCATCTCCCGTTATTTTACATGTTGGATGTATAGGAACATGATATGCATTATTCTTGATACATGTTAGAACCCCCATGTTTGTCCTATGTATATCTAGAGTATTGTTGTAGACATATCAGGATGTAGCATGAGGGTAATTGAGATGGATATTGGTGGTAATGACTTGATCAATAGAACTTAGATACATGTACATGTTATGGTACCTAGTATCAAGATATCATGATAGATCTTAGATGCATGTACATGATATATTGTCGAGTGTTGAGATATCATAATTGATACTTATAGAAGAGGGAGTTGTGAGGTCTTATGAATCAGACATAGTTTGTCAGAGTGAGTAGACTAAGTGCTAATTATTGTTATATATTGGAACAACAATTATTAAATCAGATTACTAGATGTGTAATGGAACTAGATGATTATGTGACTATTGGAATTATGAGTTGGTTGTAATGACTTGGGTTCATAGTTGAGTATTTGAGGACATATTAGATATGACTGAATTAGTTGAGTTGTAATCTTGAGTTAGAGGTTATCCAGAATTTGTATTCTTTATATTGGAGCCTGATTTGTATTAAGATGAGATTGGCGTAGTTGATTTATAGTTGTGACCATTTGGGATTTGTTTAGAGGATATATTTTCTGTAGAGGACTTTCTTAGACTTGATATTCATTTATTGGTGATGACCTAGTTGATGATTCTTTCAGATATTGATGTGGACTTGTTATGATGGTAGAGATCGGATTACTTGATGCTTGGATCAGTATTTGAACTTAGTGGGAGTTTAAGTTGAACTGAGATTTATGTTATTGACATTGGATGTGGACCAGTATTTAGATGTGGCTATTTGTTTAGTTGAGTTGTGATTGGGATGGAAATATCGATGACTTTGAGAGAGATGTATATATGGTCTAGAGAATCTGGCTTTATAGTATATTTTGACTGATTGTTCTGTAGATCATTACCAGCCTTGAATATCTTGGTTTACCTGTGAACATGACTGATTATTCTTATATGTATACCTGACAACTATCATGTTCATGTTACCATTAATTTGCTGGGAAAATATTATTACACGGTAACAACACCCGCATGTTGTACATGTTATATATTCCTGTTATACCGGTATCCTGTTCATGATATTACATACTCCTGTTATACTGGTACCCTGGCTTTCACATGTTGATATTGTTACCGTGACTACCACTGAGATATCCCAGTAATTAAAGTAACATGCATATTAAATAATCTTGATAAACTAAAACATGATAATAAACAACTTGCACTGGGATTGGGGAGATTGATGGAGGAGACAGCGTCCGTATTTTGGGTGGACCTAGGATTTAGGTTGCGCAGCCGACAGAGGGTTCCACTGCAGGGTTCCCGTGGGGTGACTGGCACCCCGTCATGTTTATTCCTGTTTACATGTTCCTGACTACCTAGCGGTAGGTCCTGGTTCAGCGCCAGGAGTCTGGGCCGTGGTCCCGGGTATGTACGGGACCCACCTAAAGCATGGACAATGTCTCCAACCGATCAGTTTCAATAATTTAGGGCATCGATTGGCATGTGTGGTAGGCGTAGTATGGGATGCGTCTATTACGTGTGACAATTGGTGTTCGCTGACATAATTAATAATAAACTATTGATGCTTTGTGACTGACTGTAATCACTTGATTGTATATCTATTTATATCATTATTGTAACCAGGACCAGACTTATGACCAGACTTGGATACCAGCCTAGTGACATGTGATAGGTTACACATCTAGACATCTGTTGTTTGCTGCAGTTGCTTTATTTGTCTTGTACCTGTACACTTATTCTTGCTATCTTTATTCGTGTTGCTATCATATATATTACTGTTCAGTTATTTATTGTGTTATTTATTCTCTTATATCAGCAATTGTTCTTATTATTATTTATGCACATTGTTTGTTCTGCACGTGTTCTTTCCCCCTTTACACACACACTCATTATGGTCGCATTCTGACGACCCTGGATTTGCACGTCCAGCTATTGGACGATTGTTCTAATGTGCAGGTGTTCGATGAGACGGTACGCCCTGCGAGGAGCTTGGGTCCTCTCCTCTTGATCCTGGTATACTTGCATTTCATTCTTGTTATTATTCTTTGATTCCTGTATATCACCTTTGACTTCTATTCAGCTATCATTTTCTTCCCGTTATTCATTGCTATCATGTGTGGTCTTATATGTATTACTGCAGTGTTCATTGATCATTATGCTTCCGATTTATAGCTTGTTCAGGTTACAATTGAGGCTTAGCGCGTATACGAGGGGTATTTTACCTCGCGTATATGCGTCGCCATAACGTCTCCGTATCTTTAAGATCGGGGCGTTACACTGATAATTAGATCTCTAAGTGCAACGTGGACACTTTTCCAAGATAAGGAAAATCACATTGTAGTTATTATAGTCAACATTTTCTAAGGATGGGCTAAAAACAGAGAATCTTGCTTTCTCCTTGAATTTGCCTGCTTCTATTCACAACTGAGTATAGTAACACATACAGGTGCACATTTTCTCACAACCAGACATTTTTGCAGGGTCAATCACCGTATGTTGGAAAACATGCGGACAGGTTCTATAAAATAGTCTGTGCTGAAGATATTGCCTCCATTAATGCACAAGATGATGATGCTAGGTATTTTTATATTTTATTTCTGTAAGATACTAAAATAGTTTCAATTACATCAAAGATGAGAAATTAAGCTCAAGCTTGTGTATCCCCTTTCAGAAGTTGTGATGAAGGTTCTCTCAGCACTACTTTAGCGAGAGGGAATGTGATTCTTTGTTTTCAAACCCAAGGACAGAGGTCACCTATTGTTGCTGGAAGAACAGTAAGTCGAGCTCATGGTGTGGGTCTCGTCTTTGCTCAGTTCTTGACAAAAGACATTGCTCCTGTATTTGATCTCCTTTGCATCCAGCTGGACTTTGAAACTGGAACTTCTATTCTGACTTACATGAAGCACACAAGGTACTTCCTCATAATCATCTGATTGTAGTTATCAATCATCATACCAACTGGAAAATTAATAATTTCCCCATTGGCTGCTTATACCACAGAAGCCCACTTGTTAAATTTAGTCATGCAAAGACGGTCGTTGGGGCTGTACTTTCCCCTGAAGTGGCTTATTTCTCGTCCCGAGGACCAAGTTCATTGTCTCCTTATGTTTTGAAGGTGCCTCACTCATCACAGTATTCTTTTCTAAGATAATTCTTGATTGTATTGCTTCTCTTGTTTTGGATTTCTAATCTTAGGATATATTTGCTTTACATTTTAATGGCTGCACACATCCACTGAAACATTCATTATTTGCATATAAAATTATAATCCATATCTGTAAAATTTAAACTCCAAATAAGTTTGTCCCTCCCAAAAAAAAGTTAAATGCCAATAAATTAAAGCAATCAGACTCCAAGAGAGCCTAGTGACATCTTAGTTGTGAGGTTGTTCTATTTCCATGATTCAAGTGCATCAGTTTCTTTGTGTGCTTGCGTGCATATTGGTGCCAGAGAAAACAATCTTTCTACAAGCTTGTGCATTTCCAAAGATCTAATGGTTTCTTATGCTCTTCGCGTCAAAATACAGAAATGTTTCTTTGCAGCCTGACATTGCTGCACCTGGGGTAAACATCTTAGCCTCATGGTCCCCAGCTTCCTCTTCCGCACCAGAGATGCCCCACTTGACTTCAAGATTGAATCAGGAACCTCCATGTCCTGCCCTCATGTCTCAGCCATCGTTGCACTCATCAAATCCATCCATCCTGAATGGAGTCCTGCGGCAGTAAAATCTGCATTAATCACAACAGGTGAAAAATGACACCTCTTCAATTGGCCTACAGACTCGACAAGAGATGACTACAGTCTGAGCTTGGTAGCTGAGGGATCTTCCTACAAGCAAGCCGGCCCATTCGACTATGGAGGTGGACATGTCGACCCAAATAGAGCGATAGACCCCGGTCTTATCTTTGACATGGCCATATCAGAGTACACTTATTTCCTTTGTTCCATGGGATACAACAATTCTGCGGTGAGCTCAATGACCGAACATCCCACTGTTTGCCAAAATGCAGCACCTGAGTTGCAGCAGGACCTCAATCTCCCATCCATCTCTATTCCCGCTCTAAGAAAGAGGTTGACTGTCACGAGAACAGTAACAAACGTTGGTTTTGTTACATCAGTGTACACTGCTCAGGTAGAAGCACCTTCCGGAGTGACTATGAAGGTCAGGCCATCAGTCCTATTGTTCAATTCTACAGTCATGAGCTTATCGTTCAAGGTGGTGATCTTTTCTTCGCGGTTAAGAGTGCAGGGTAGATACTCATTCGGTAGTTTGTCATGGGAAGATGGTGTTCATTCGGTGAGGATCCCCATTGCTGTTTGTCCTGCTATTAATGAGTTTGCCAGTAGAAGATGACATTCTGTGACATCTTCTACTGGCAAACCCATGTGCTTGATTCTGTGACTCTCTGTATCACATTTGGTGCTTTAACTCATCATTTCTAGTTTCTGGTCAAAATCACTGGAGGAAGGTTGTGAGGAATGGGACGTTCGAGCCTTACTAATCTTGTTTACTCAATATGTGTAGCCATACCTGTTAACAAGAAAGTTTTAAATATTTCAGATTGTTGGAAAATTTTCACCATTGTTATATATCAAGATCAATGAAATGATCCCCATAAGTTATCTTTTAACCTGCTGTGTCGAGAAAACTGCTCAAAAATAATGTAAGTTCTTGGTTCTCTGGATGGCCAGTTATAGATGAAAGACACAAGCCTGGTATCCTTAAGGAAGGTTGCAAACAGATGAACCATCAGAACACAACACTCTTTTTCACATAAGAACTCTCTGTTCACTCGAAACTTCCCTTGTTATTAGGTCAAATCTACACACAAACTTTCTGCACACTAGAAACTCACCTTGTTATTGGGTCAAATCCTAAACTAAACCCTTTTCAGTAAAATTTAATCAATATGGGTAGAAAAGAAGAACAAACAAAACTCCATGCTTCCTAAATTGTCAATAGTTTTGAAAAATCATCCACATACTTCCTTCAATATGTGTGGGAATTACTCCAATAAAGCTCAAGTTGGGAAAGTTTCTTTCCTTCTCCTCAGTGCTCTTCACGCTGAACAACAGCATTCTGCTTCTTACACTTGCTTCAGAAACAAGGATGGAGATGCTTGCCGCTGCTGACGTGGCCTGGACCAACTTTCTCGGCGATGATTTCTCGGTGGAAGACCTCCTCATCGAACCGGAACAAGAAGAAGGGTTTGACCAGGAAGTCGAAGCTGATTCTCTCGGAACATCCAACCAGACGTCATCCTCTTCTGCTGCATCTTTTGAGCTGCACAATCTTTCCATGGAACTCGACTTTCATGTAAGTGCTAATTTTGATCCTGTATCTTTCCGTGGTCAGATGATGGGTGATGTTTTGCCTTACTGTCAACAGGCAAGTACTGAAGATGTAGCTGACCTGGAGTGGGTTTCTCAATTCGTTGATGATTCATTCTTCGAGTTCCCGACTGAAAGCAAGAGTGTTCAAGCTGATCATAGATGTTATGCAACTCCGGTGACCAGTCTTTTATCTGAGAGGCCGGTGATGGTACCGGTCAAGGCCAGGAGCAAGCGTTCACGAACAGCAAGCAATCTCAGCTGGTCCTCTTCCAACTCCTCCAGTACTACTACTAGCTCAACTTCATGTTGCACAATAAATCCTCATAATTTGCTCGAAAAGCAGAAAAGGGGGCGAAAGAAGAAGATGCATGATCATCAGTTGCTGCGCGGAGGGAGGAAGTGCGGCCACTGCGGGATGGAGAAGACGCCGCAGTGCGATGGGGGCGAAGACGCTGTGCAACGCCTGTGGTGTGCGGTTCAAGTCCGGCCGTCTGCTGCCTGAGTACAGGCCAGCGTGCAGCCCGACATTTGTGAGCAGTGTTCACTCCAATAGCCATAGGAAAGTAATGGAGATGAGACGCAAGAAAGCAGACGAAGAGCAGCAACAAAAACAACTTGGATTCTCTGGTAGGATTTAGTTTAGTCCTGGTGTAGGATTGAGTTTAGTGAAAAAATTTTGTAGCAATTGTGTCAGGCTTGCTTTAGATTAGTGGAAAAATTTGTAGCAATTTTATGTCTACTGGCATAATTTTACAGTAGTATTGGTGAGAAATGGATAATTTCTTTACTTCTTTTTTCCCCCGAGAATTGCTTAATTTTTTTGATTCCCCTTCTTAAGAAGAGGAAAAGTTTTCAGGAGGACGCTCAAATTATGATTGAAGTCTAAAACATATCTTAAAAACTAGAATACATCTATTTAATGATTAAACCAAGATACGCTCTCTTGTATTGCTTTGATAAGTGTTCCTTATTCTCACTTCTCCTGTCTTTTACTAATAGCCAAAACAAAAAACTTCAATTAAAAAAGAGTTCTCAAGAGAAAAAGATATGCAAATCAAAAAAAAATGATGGAGATTTGACTTCTTTTGAGAAATTACATATCCAAGGAGGTAAAATCTAATGAATCTGAGCTATGATGCATCAACAAGGGCAAGTATAACTAATATATACGGTATATGTATTATGAAAATGTACATACCAAAAATCCTAAAAATTTACATGTGTCTATATGTATATGTAAAACCCGGCCAGGGGGTTGGGGGGTGGGGGGTTTGAATAGGGTCTACGATAAAACACCTAGATTTTTCTGGAACAGAAAATTTAAGTGTAAAAGAATGTGATGAAAGATTATCCTTTCACTGAATTCTGTGTGCAGATTAAGACTGTGCAGAATGTGTATGTTGAAGAATGTTCTTCTACAGAAAACAATATGCACACAAAAACTGTACAACGAAATAAATACAACAACAATGACAGCAAGATAAAACAGTAAATAAAAATCAGAAATCAGAGAAGATAAAATTGTTGGATTCTGCTTAACAGGAATCAATCTGACAACTATTCAAGATCACTGAAATATCAACGATCTAATTGGCCAGGTCGGTAAATATCAGGTGGGAGGATTTACGTTCAATAGAACGTTCTTTAATTTAAGAACCACCTTTCAACTTCCTTCCTTGGTTAAACACCAATTAGACTGAATCTAAATCAGTCTCGATATACTGAATATCAGTATATCCCCTGTATAAAGAAATTAATTCACTTATACAGTACTTGGAGTGAGGTACGCTTAGAGCAAATCTCCTTAAGACAATTATGTCCCCCGCACCGGTGCTAACGGGTTACTGGACGCTGGTCTCCCAAGATACAACACTCCTTCACGGTATTTGGATAGCACTACCAAATCACCGTACGGTCAAACCGGAGTCAACCAGTACCTTCACAGGATCGTTGAAGCAGCAGGATAAAGACAAATTTCGGGTGAATATTTGTCTTTACTTTGGAGGAGCACCCACTGCAGAGGAAGAAGGAAGGTTGAAGAATATTCTTCTTCAGAAGTCCCAGATTCAGACAACAATTCTATGAAAAGAATCTGTTAAATTTTCTGAGCCCTCTTTCAGAACGAATTTATGCAGAATCTCTTTTGGAAGTCACTTCGAAAACTGACTCTCCACTTCTCGTTGGAAGTTACTTCAAAACTTCACTGCCCAGTTCAGAATGAAGAACTTCACTTCCAGTTCTGAACAAAGAACTTCACTTCCAGTTCTGAACGAAGAAGAACTTCACTTACAGTTCTGAACGAAGAACTTCACTTACAGTTCTGAACGAAGAAGAACTTCACTTCCAGTTCTGAACGAAAGAAGAAGAGAGTGAGAGATTTCGTTTTGTGTTGGTGTGTTTAGAATGAGAAACTGGAGCGCTATTTATAGCGCTCCAGGAGGGGCCAACGGGTCTGAACCCAATGAAAGGTTGCAACGGTTCGATCTGAACCGTTGCAACGGTTCGACCCAACAATCGCACCTGTTGGCTGTCCAACTGGAGCAGATTGGATCTGGATAGCGGGCGGGTCTGGTTCGGGTAGCGGAGCGGGTATGCTCGCAACCCATACCCGTGAAACCTGATTCAAAAAGAACTAGGCCGGGTAGGGAACCCGAACCCGGTCCCGAGCCCGAGCCCGGCCCGGCACCGGCCGGCGGCTGCCGCCGCCAGCGGCGGCGCGCGCGCGCATGATAGGGCATGGTTCCCGCCCAATCGCGCGCGAAAACTCCAAGTACCCAATGGGCACGCCCTTTGTTCTCAATTTTATCTATTTAAACACAACGAACTTCCATCCCATGGCCAATATGGGACTAAATACTTTTAGCTACCTTTAGTCCCATTTTGGCTTTGAATTAGGCAATCTTTAGACTTGAATATCTCATTCATTCGAAATCGGAATTGAACATGTGAATATACTACGTTTATCCCCAATGGAAGGAGAACACACTCCAACCATCATCCAATTGATTCGATCAACGGATCTCGTCATAATTCAATTCAAAGATTCACATTTATATTCTTCATATTCCAACAATCCCCCACAATGAATGGAGATTCAAGGAAATGACACACAAAGAGACTGACTCTATTGTGAAAGGTACTTTAGAAAAGAAACTGCATCAGGATAGGTGAACTAGGTCTTGAACCTTCCATAGCGAAAACTTTATCGGACTTACTGGCTAATCAGTGAACTAGGTCTTGAACTGTTCTGTTAGCCGTTAGTGTAAGCCAAGTCAACAAGCTTCACACAGTGACTTTCCAAATCAACTTTGGTTCTCGGTTGTGTCCGTTTTGGCCCTGGACATTCTTAGTTTCAGAGAGTATTTTTAGGGAATAACAGCCTCCATCGAAATTCCCAAAGAGCCGACCCAACTCTATACTCACATAGGTGATCGTCCTATTAAGAGTAGTCTACTCTACTCCACTTGTTTAGTAACAAGATATAGGCATCATTAAAAGCGTTAAGCTTATCCTTAATCCACTTGTAGAAAAGCACTTATGTGCACCTTAGGAATGGATTGGAGTCAAGCTCCCAAGTGCTTATTTGCTGAGTCAATCATAACTAGTTTTTCCTCTTGAACTTAGTCCGTGGGATCTCCAGTAGCTAATTGAGGTTTCCATTAAGCTGACTCGGTAAGGTTAGGTTTTTAGACCCATTCCCCTCGATGCGCAGTTTATACGCTCTCCACTTAAATCTTTAGTAAGCGGATCCGCTAAATTATCCTTTGACGATACAAAGTCAATAGAGATAATTCCATTTGAGAGCAACTGCTTCACGGTATTATGTCTACGACGAATATGTCTAGACTTACCGTTGTATATAACATTTTTTGCTTCTGGGGTTGACATAGCCTCTTTAAATGTTTGAGGCTCACTTTCAATAGCGTATGCTATGAAATCTGGACCAAAAGATTTTGAGATTCTAGATCTCTGACTTCTTCTTGGTTCAATTTCCGCATTAACAATCGGTTCCTCGGGGCTTTCGTCCCTGAACGCCATCTCATGTGTTCTTTTCCCAGAAGTCTTATCTGTTTCCCGTTTATATAGAAAAATATTTTCAAAGAACACAGCATCTCTAGATTCGATAATCATGTTTACATGAATATCAGGTATCTCTGATTTATGAATCAGAAATCTGTAGGGACTACTATTCAAGGCATAGCCTATGAATATGCAGTCTATAGTTTTTGCTCTAACTTAGTCTTTTTAGGTAATGGTGCTAGCACCTTTGCAAGGCACCCCCACATTTTGAGGTAATAGTAGGAAGGTGTCCTTCCATGCCATAACTCGAATGGTATTAGACCAAGTTTCTTGTAGGGTACTCTATTTAGAATATAATTTGCAGTTAATAGAGCTTCCCCCCACAAGTTCTGCGGAGCTCCAGAACTTACGAGCATGGAATTGACCATCTCCTTCAAAATTCTGTTCTTTCGTTCAGCAATTCCATTTTGCTGAGGAGTATATGGTGTTGTTGTTTGATGGATTATACCAAAATTAGCACATAACTCACTAAAATCATTTGATTCATATTCTCCGCCTCTATCGGATTTTAGAATCTTGATTTTCTTGTTGAGTTGATTCTCAACTTCGGCTTTATATGTTATAAACATATTTATTGCCTCATCCTTACTGTTTAAAAGATACACATAACAGTACCTTGAACAGTCATCAATAAAAGTAATAAAATACTTTTTACCGCCTCTAGTTGGCATAAACTTCAAGTCACACAGATCCCTATGAATTAACCCTAAAGGTTCTGTATTTCGATCAATTGAGTGAAATGAATTTTCGCCAACTTGGCCTCAACACAAATCTCACACTTGCGAATTTTTTCAAGTTGAGTTTAGGAATATATCCTAGATTAGACAAGTTCTTTAATGACTTGTAATTTACATGTCCTAATCTAGCATACCACAAAATAGGAGACTCAAGCAAATAAACAGAAGATTCTCCTTTATTTATAAGCTTCGGGTACAAATACATAGACTTTTTATCTACCACTGCAACATTGGCTTTAAAAAGTCCGTCAACAAGATAACCCTTTCCCACATACATCCCTCTCTTAGTAAGTACAAATTTATCTGATTCAAAAATCATTCTAAATCCTTTCTACTAAGTATTGATCCAGAGATCAGATTCTTGCGGATATCTGGAACATGTAGCACATCGTTCAGAGTAAGCTCTTTTCCAGATGTCCACTTCAGAATGACCTTGCCTTTTCCTTCAACCTTCGAGACGGCTGAGTTTCCCATGAATAGTTGCTCATATTGCTCTAATATTTGATATTCAGAGAATAATAATTTCTCAGAGCAGATGTGCCGAGTAGCCCCAGTGTCTACCCACCAATCCTTATTGTTGGTTGTCAGATTCACTTCTGACACCACAACTGAAAGGCTTGGCGACTCATGGTCGGTCAAGTTTGCCTGTGGGTGGCTTTTCTTATTCTTTTTGAGACGGCTGCGACATTCATTCGCCTTATGCCCATCTTTGTTGCAGATGTAACAGGTTCCCTTGAAGCGCATGTTCTTGCCTTCTTGGACCTTACCTTTGTACCCCTGGGAAGTCTTCTTCCGCTTTAAGCCTTTGGAAGTAGATGCTTTCTCCTTTGAGTCTTCGATCACATTGGCTTTTGCTTCATAGGAGTTCTTACTGCTCCTTTTCTCAGATTTTCTGTTGTCCTCCTCGATTCGAAGCCTCACAATGAGATCTTCCAACTTTAACTCCTTTCGCTTGTGCTTCAGATAGTTCTTGAAATCTCTCCACGCAGGTGGGAGTTTCTCCACGATAGTAGTAACCTGAAAGGTTTCAGGTAGGATCATACCTTCGGCTTCTATCTCGTGCAAGATAAGTTAGAACTCTTGCACCTGACTGATTACAGTCTTACTGTCCACCATTTTGTACTCCAGAAATCGTCCTACGACACTTCTTGGTACCAGCATCCTCAGTCTTGTACTTCTTGTCAAGACTGGCCCATAACTTCTTTGCTGTTGTGATAGGACTGTAGACATTGTAAAGAGAGTCATCCAGTCCATTTAAAATATAATTTCGGCAAAGAAAGTCACATTGAGTCCATGCATCAGTTGCGGGCTCTGGTGGATCTTCTTGCAGGAATCTGGCCAGATGAAGAGTGGTCAAGTAGAAGAGCATCTTCTGTTGCCACCTCTTGAATTCTGTGCCGTCAAATTTTCCTGGCTTCTCCGGCTTCGGGTTAGAAAGTGGAGTTGGCATCAAAGCTTGTAGCTATTCCTTAATTTAAGAACCACCTTTCAACTTCCTTCCTTGGTTAAACACCAATTAGACTGAATCTAAATCAGTCTCGATATACTGAATATCAGTATATCCCCTGTATAAAGAAATTAATTCACTTATACAGTACTTGGAGTGAGGTACGCTTAGAGCGAATCTCCTCAAGAAAATTACGTCCCCCGCACCGGTGCTAACGGGTTACTGGACGCTGGTCTCCTGAGATACAACACTCCTTCACGGTATTTGGATAGCACTACCAAATCACCGTACGGTCGAACCGGAGTCAACCAGTACCTTCACAGGATCGTTGAAGAAGCAGGACAAAGACAAATTTCGGGTGAATATTTGTCTTTACTTTGGAGGAGCACCCACTGCAGATGAAGAAGGAAGATTAAAGAATATTCTTCTTCAGAAGTCTCAGATTCAGACAACAATTCTATTAAAAGAATCTGTTGAATTTTCTGAGCCTCTTTTAGAACGAATTTATGCAGAATCTCTTTTGGAAGTCACTTCGAAAACTGACTCTCCCACTTCTCGTTGGAAGTTACTTCAAAACTTCACTGCCCAGTTCTGAACGAAGAACTTCACTTCCAGTTCTGAACGAAGAAGAACTTCACTTCCAGTTCTGAACGAAAGAAGAAGAGAGTGAGAGATTTCGTTTTGTGTTGGTGTGTTTAGAATGAGAAACTGGAGCGCTATTTATAGCGCTCCAGGAGGGGCCACTGGGTCTGAACCTAATGAAAGGTTGCAACGGTTTGACCCAACAGTCGCACCTGTTGGCTGTCCAATTGGAGCAGATTGGATCTAGATAGCGGGGCAGGTCTGGTTCGGGTAGCGGAGCAGGTATGCTCGCAACCCATACCCGTGAGACCTGATTCAAAAAGAACTAGGCCGGGTAGGGAACCTGAATATTGTAAGATCACCTAGAGGGGGGTGAATAGGTGATGGCTAATCTAATGGTCACTTATGAACAAATAATGCGGAATTAAAACTAAGTTGACCAAATTAAACTTCTTTTAATTGAACACTTAAGTATAACACAAGAGTGTTGCCGAATTCTCCTTGCGAGGCTCTGGACAAACTCCTCTAGATTCCCCTTGAATGGGTTGAGGTGCCGCGTTGGCTCTCTTGGTTGAATACTAGTGTTAATAACAATCCCAAGCAAGTATAGCAATTATGAGCACAAAGGTATATCATGCATATAAGAGATAAAGACTATAAAGTAATGCAAGATATAAGTGAGACAAAAAGGAGTAAGAGAGCAAGAGTGAGCAATCGCAAACACAAAGGGTTTGTTTCGAGGTTCGAGCACACTTGCTCTACATCCCCGCCTTCGACACACGAAGGATTTCCACTATGCAAGATCCCAATGGATCTCTCCCCGGTGCCGCAACACCTACAAGCCCTCGGACTCCCAAGTCCCGTACACACGCAAGTCCACCGACTCGCCGAGGCCGCACCTCAAACCAAAGAGTTCACAACTGAACTCAACCACCAACGAGCACACTTGCCCGTATCCTTAAAGAACAAAGAAAAATCTCTTTGATGATCACAACACTTGATCACCTAAAGAGCACTCTGACTACAACACACCTATAGGAATATCTAGCAATGGATAGCTCAAGTGTGGTGTGAGAAAAGCAAGGAAAGACTATGGTGAAAATCTCAAAGAATCACTAAAACACTCTCTTGATAAAAACTCCCTTTAAGATGGGAAGTATTTGCACTCAATTATGTGGAGAGAACTTCTGAAATCAGTTGGAAAAACTAGCTCAAAGGTCTCCAAAATCTTCTACTAAAAACAGTTGACAAGACCCCCTTTTATAGGCTGTCAGAAAATAGAGCCGTTGGGGCTCTGTCAGTGCTGCCGGTCGACCGGGCAGGTCGACCGCCAACGGTCAAAATCCGACCGTTGGAGCCTCCGGTCGACCGATCCGGTCGACCGAGCAACTGGAGAAGAGAGTAAACTCTCTGTCGGTCGACCGGCCCGGTCGACCGAGATTTCCTGAGAGCAAAGCTCTCTGAAGCGGTCGACCGGCACGGTCGACCGTTCTCCAGTGCACACAGGCGTGCACGTCTGTGCACGTCCGGTCGACCGGTCCGGTCGACCGGACCAGCCTGTCAGGCCAGTTCCAGGTCTGCACAGTTACGGGATTTGAAAATAGGTCTTTTCACTCAATAAAAATCCCATAAATTCACAGTAAATCTAAAAAATAGTTTTAATCACAATAAAAACTGTTTTTCTAAAAATATGTTTTTCTAAAACTTGTTTTTCCAAATTTTCATCAAATTCAAAAACAAGATATACTTTAAGGCATAGTGTGTATGGATATGATCCACTACACAATCAAGATGAAATATCTAGTTTTTGACATAAAGCACTAAACTTGTTTTGGTTAAAGAATATGTATATAAGAAATTATCAAAACCCAAAGTAGATATTTTGTCATAAGGAAAATCTCATCAAATACAAAAACAAGATATACTTTAGAGCATAGTGTGTATGGATATGATCCACTACACAATCAAGATGTGATATCTAGTTTTTAACAATAGGCTCTAAGCATGGTTTTGGATATAAGATATGTAAACTTGAAATACCAAGAACCAAATAGAATTTTGTCACAATGAAAATCTTTTCTTAACTAGAAAATCTTTTATGAAATGAAATTTTTATCATGAAAACAATTCTATCAAGAGTGTGTGTGTGATATGACTTGAGCAATCCACCAATCTATTCTATCCTTTACATTTTATCTAAAAACAAAAATAAAATCTTATACCTAGACACAAGTCTTCATCTTCTTGAAGTCTTCACTTGAAGGCTTCTCATCTTCTTGACTTGGTCCAAGCTTGATCCAAAGCTCCTTGGATCACCCCGTGCTAGCTCCAAATCTTGACATTTAATCCTTTGTTGAGCTTTGCACCTACTAAGATCTTGATAAAGAATCTGTCACTAATTAAATAAGATCATTAGCAAATATAACTACATGAGTTGATCATCATCAAAACTAGAGTGATAGGCCTTTGGGCCAACAACCTGAACCCGAACCCGGTCCTGAGCCCGAGCCCGGCACCGGCCGGCCGCCGCCGCCAGCGGCGGCGCGCGCACGCATGATAGGGCATGGTTCCCTCCCAATCGCGCGCGAAAACTCCAAGTACCCAAAGGGCACGCCCTTTGTTCTCAATTTTATCTATTTAAACACAACGAACTTCCATCTCATGGCCAATGTGGGACTAAATGCTTTTAGCTACCTTTAGTCTCATTTTGGCTTTGAATTGGCAATCTTTAGACTTGAATATCTCATTCATTCGAAGTCGGAATTGAACATGTGAATATACCACGTTCATCCCCAATGGAAGGAGAACACACTCCAACCATCATCCAATTGATTCGATCAACGGATCTCGCCATAATTCAATTCAGATTCACATTTATATTCTTCATATTCCAACAAAAATCACAAATACAATGATTTTATGGTGGTTTGGACAACCCCCTGTGTCCACCACCTTGCTTTCTGTTTGAATCAAATTTTAATTCGTTGTTTTTCTCTATCTGAACTTATTGCTCTGTTCATTGTATATATACCTTTTTGAACAAAGCATAGATCATTAATTGCTGAGCCATTAGAGACAACCACACAAAATCAGTCAGCTGCAAGAGAGTGTTAGACATTTATTTCAAATAGATAACAGACAAATTCTCTACACCTCAAGATCTTAGTGCAACGGGTTCTCAACAAAAGCGGGGGGGGGGGGGGGAGAGTTAGGCATTTAATGTTGTCTGAGAAAGAAGAAGAGAAGGGCAAGCTTTTATAATTTACTGCCCACATGAAAAGAGAGATAAGGAAAAAAAAAAAAAAGATTCAAATAGTCACATGACACTCTCGAAAGATACTTATCACTTAGTTATTTTTTTTTTAAAATAACAGAATGTGAAAGGGACAAGCCCACATAAGTAAACTAAAAGGCAAGGATAAATGATTTAAAATTGAGAAGTATTTTGTTTTCTCTCGTGACAACTTGGTTAAAGTATAAATAAAATATTTGTAAACTAATAATACTTTTCCAGTAGCAGAATATACGCAATTGTGAGAATTTGTGCTGGAGAGCATGGAAGAATACTTGTGGAAGAATATATTCTTTCATACAAAATAAACTTGAGAAAATCATGAAAAATCTCAAAAAATGGCAAATGCCTATAGATAAACTATAGGATCAATCTAAAAATTATTTGAAGGATATGGACAAAAAAAATCCTATGTGCCATATTAATTTACTTAATCAAAAATACTTTTACATAAAAATATAAAGAATATAAAATTTACTTTTGATCTTACCTATTGATGTAACTTGATTTGAACATTGATATTTCTTTAAGATATTGGAGTATTGTATTTGCTTCTCTTGATTTTTGCTCTTGGTGTAACTTGATTTGAAATTTATGTTGATCTTGGAGTCTTGTTCCAATCACCTCCACATTAATTTTACAATTTAGCTTTTTTCTATCAATCCTCCAACTTAAGTGTCTTTATCTATCTTGCAAGACACAAAACATTAAACACATTGATTAGTAATAAATTGATTAAGTTAATCATCATCAAAGTATTGAGTTTCACAGTATATATCAATGTTCTTTGTTTATATGTATTCGCAAAGTCAAAATGGTTAATAAAACAAAAAAATACTCAGTTCTTATAAATTCTTTTGACTTATATAAAATCATAGCGATCCAAATAGTCTTAATTTCATAAAGAATAACAAATTGGTTAAAAGCATTTATCAAAATATAACATTTAAAGATCTATGGTGTAATATAACTTTATGACTGAAGGATAGCAAAATTTGAGATCACATTACCCATACATGTCCTAAAGTTTCACCTATTTATAGATAAACATCTTGAATAAAATTTTTCGACACATAAATGCTCCGGAAATTTGTGACCGTAAATCTTGCTAATTTGAACACTTTCGACTTTTAGTTGAAACCAAAGCTTATTATCTTCTTTCTCCAATTTCTTTTTCTTTTTTCTTTTTTCCCCCTAATGTTAGTCCTAGTAATTGATTCCAATTTCTATCATTCTTCTACTAATTCACCATTACCACCGTCTTCTTTTCCTCAACTATTTTTTTTATCAATTTTATTTTTATTTCTATCAAACCGAATATTATATAAAAATCGAGTTCAACTCTTTTTCCTTCTTCGTTAACTCATCAGCCGCATTATCACCATGAAATATTATCACCATGAAAGACGACTATATATTGTTTTCTTTCATCCTCTTCCATTTTTATAGCTTCTTTAATTTCTTCACTCTCATTCTAATTAAAATCTAGCTCCGGAAAAAAAAAATTAAACTTTTTTATTTTTTTTTCCTCCTTTTCTTTTTCCTTTCTGATTCCTCTTTTTGTCTTTCTTCCTTCCTTCGCAAATGCAACAGATCAAGTGTCATCACTGGTACCACTGAAACTTCTTTTCTTAGTAACAAATATTTTTTTATTTAAGGAAGTAATTTGGAAATTTTCATTTTTCATTAGCCTAAGATTTTAGAAAGGAGAAACTTCTGATATTTATCTGTTAGAAAAACAAAAGTCTGAAGTACTTATCTGCAAGAAAACTGATTCATGATATTTTTGTGTAAAGTGACTAAAATCTTGGGGTATTTATGTGTAATTTATTTAGCCAATTTTTTAACTCCCAAGCTCCAGAAAAGTTTATCCAAAGCACTGGAAAAACATCAAACAGTGGAGCACACTTCCCACGGGACTCGTGATCCGACCCCAATATCCCCAAAACTCTGAGAGGAGCAATTTTCCGACCATTAATGGAGACCTTCAAGCTCTCGATCGCCCTCACAAACCGCTTCCCCCCAAACCCTTCTCATTAAAACCCTCGACTCTCAAACCCCACAAACCCTACACCTTCACCTGCCGCCATTCCAGCAAATGGGCCGACCGCCTCCTCCCCGACTTCAATTTCTCCTCAACCACCGTGGCCGCCACCGTCGCCGACCCACCTCCGCCGCTGCCGCCAGTCTTCCCCCTCATCCCCTCCTCTGACCGCACAGTCCCCCTCCCCATCGACTTCTATCAGGTACTTCTCATCCCCATATTCAGTTTTTGTTATTTACTATTGGAATTGAAATTTTTAGGGCAATGGCGTTATTGTTTCATTTTAGGTGCTTGGGGCGGAGACCCATTTCTTGGGTGATGGCATCAGGCGGGCGTTTGAGGCGAAGGTCTCGAAGCCCCACAACTGGGGTTCAGCCAGGAGGCCCTCGTCGGCCGCCGGCAGATCCTGCAGGCCGCCTGCGACACACTGACCAACCCCAGCTCTCGAGGGGACTACAATGGGGGACTGCTTGATGACCCAGAGTCGACTCGCACTACCCATGTTCCTTGGGACAAGGTCTGATTGTTTTCTTTGTGTTTAGTTTGATTGTGTCGCTGAAATTGAGCGAGAAACGAAAGTTTGGAACTTTGGGTGGAAATATTGGAATTTGGGGAATGCCATTAACCATTCCATGTAAACCGGAAATTTCAGCTAGAGTGTAGGTCAAATAATGCCTAATTTTTAGTAGAATTTTAACTTTTTGTTGGTGATTGGTGGTTGCTTTCGTTGCTGAAAGTTTGGTATTTTGGAAATGTTATTTACTATTCCAATTTTCTTTCAACTAGTTTCATTCAAAATTTCAGCTGAATATGGGTTTAATTCTGCCTGAATAAGTAATATCTAACTCATTATGCTTATGTTTGTTATAAAGATTGTTAACATTGGTTATTTAACCACTTAATGATGTAATTTTTAAAATCATCCAATGTTATTGTCATAACACATAATTTTGGCTGAAATTGTCAAAAATTTAACCATTAAAAATTATTTTATAAAACCATGGTTAGTGTTGTTCTTGACTTTCGCATTTCAAATAGGTTCCGGGGGCTCTTTGTGTGCTCCAAGAGGCGGGGGAGACAGAGGTGGTGCTCCAAGTTGGCCAGAAACTCTTAAGAGAAAGATTGTCCAAGAATTTCAAGCAGGATTTGGTTCTTGTCATGGCACTTGCTTATGTGGATCTCTCAAGGGACGCAATGGCTTTGAATCCGCCAGATTTTGTTAGATGTTGCGAGGTGCTTGAGAGAGCACTGAAGCTACTGAAGGTAAATAAGAAAATTGTCATCACCCTATTTTGAACCTTCCGGGCAGCATTGTCTAGCTTAATGCACAAATGCTATTCTTGAATGATCTGCTAGGTACTCAATGGTCCAACTTATATTTTAAATTTTGAACTAATTCGTAGTACATGGTCTCTCCATATCTATACTACATTGTGTGCTTTCAGGACGCCTCATATTTCTTCTTGTCTTCTGATTTTGGTTGTCTTCCTCAAACGCTCAGGGTCTCTCTTCAGTTGTTATAAGAAACTTAATGGGGGCCTCACAAATTTAGTCATCACTAGCTTATTTAAAAGTATAGCAATTAACTAAGGAAGATACTGCAACATACATGGGCATAAAGCCGCATGAAGATGTCAAGATAAAAGATATCTTACTTAAATACTGACATTATGAGCAACATCTGCTAATTTGAAGTAATTAGATTAACAAGTACATTAGAAACAGAAGTACTGTTGCTTGTTCCTCCTTGCCTCTTCCTAACTAAAAGAAGAAAAAGACACAAAATAACCCTGTGTTGATGCTGTAGAAACATATTCTTTTGAACATGAACAGATTATCGTATGCTGTCTAAGTAGCATTGTGCTTAGGGAGCCAGCATTACTGATGCCAAACAACTAAGAGAATCTCACATATAATAACACAGGAGGAAGGAGCAAGCAACCTTGCACCGGATCTACAGGCACAGATTGATGAGACATTGGAAGCGATTACACCTCATTATGTTCTTGAGCTTCTCGCTTTACCCCTTGATGAGGAGCACCTGATGAAACGGGAGGAAGGTCTTCGTAGAGTGCGCAATATATTATGGACTGTGGGCAAAGGAGGTGCTGCAGTGATTGGAGGAGGGTTCACTCGCGAACACTTCATGAATGAAGCATTCTTTCGAATGACAGCTGCCGAGCAGGTTTGTAATTGACTCTCAGCTTTCACAACCCACCCCCCCCCCCACCCCCCACCCCCCCCCCACCCCACACACACACACATGGCCTCTTCTTGAAGTTTCCTCTTGTTTTGCTTTTGTATAAAGGTTGACTTATTTGCTGCAACACCAAGTAACATACCAGCAGAGAGCTTCGAGACCTATGGGGTGGCTCTTGCTTTGGTTGCTCAAGCATTCTTGGACAAGAAACCCCATCTTATCAAGAGCGCGGACAATCTTTTTCTCCAACTTCAGCAGACGAACGTCGCTACAGTAGGCTTTATCCCTGACTACACAATGAAAACCGATCAAGTGATAGATTTTGCACTTGAAAGGGGCCTATGTTCACTGCTTGTGGGAGATCTTGATGGGTGTCAGTCATGGTTGGGTATTGATAGTGAGAACTCAACTTACAGAAATCCATCTATCATAGAATTCATTGTGGACAATTCAAACTTCGACACTGATAGTGATCTTCTCCCTGGGCTTTGCAAACTCTTAGAAACTTGGCTTATGGAGGTAGTTTTCCCAAGATTTAGAGATACCCAAGATTTACTCATTAGGCTTAGAGATTATTATGATGATCCAATTGTCCTGAGGTATCTGGAAAGACTGGAAGGAGGTGGCGGTTCACCTTTAGCTTCAGCTGCTGCCATAGTCAAAATTGGTACCGAGGCTACTGCCGCACTAGGGAACATGAAGTCAAGTGTTCTTCAGGCATTGCATAAAGTTTTTCCATCAGGCGGCTCAAAAGAGAGGGTGAGTAGAGACGAACAAGACGTAGGATATGATTCTTTGTCTGACATTCAAGCTGAGGAACCTGTGGAGAAAGCTAATCGATATATTTCAGGAGTTGAGGCTGAAGTTTCTATGGACATCAATCTGGAAGATTCAAGTGATCAGGATTTCACATTCCTGATAAAAGACGCAAGCATTAAGCTTATGTGTGCTGGTGTGGTGGTTGGATTATTTACCCTAGCTGGTCTCAAGTATTTACCAGGGAGAAATATCTTGCCAGTTACCCAGAAGAAACTGAGTGCAACAACTGCTTCGGATGTTGCCATTCAGGGTGAGTTTCATTTCCTAAAGCTTTTCATTTTATTATATAGATAATGACAGCTCTATAGACAACCATTACACTTCTAATTCTTTAAACAAAAACTTGCACTTTGAGTTGCAGTTCCAAGTTGAAAGGAACAATTTATTTATATATATGATGCTCTCTAATATAGGCTGAATTGTCATGCATATTGTCTCTTTTTTTTATCCAGTATCTGAACATTTTCCCATAACAATTAAGTTGATTAACATTTCAAGTTCTCGTAGTCTCATATGCTTGGGGTGCATGTTCTATTAGGTTCTCCTTCTTTCTTATGCTTAATTCTCAATATATTATGGGTACAGGGGCATCCAAGATGCGCTGAAATTAAGTTTCTCTGATTGCCCTCTCATTAGGTAGGAACTGAAGATTGAACCTCCTTGCAGAAGTTCACCTATTAATGCTTCATCAAATATTAAAAGAAAAACATACTTGTTTTCTCCAAGGTTTTGAATGAAGCATCCTATTGTTTTTTTTAATTCTCCTAGTCTTGAATTCTATATTTAGGGTTGTTTGGATGCTCGGAAGTGGGTGGAAGTCAGGAAGTAGGATTCTTTTCCTCTTGGAAAATGAGAATTTGTGTTTTTCTTTTCTAGTGTTTGGATGGTAGTTGGGAAGTGTAATTAGAAAAGTGTAATGTCTTTTCCGATGTTTGGTTGATAATGGGGGTGTTTGGTTGCAAGGAAGTGAGCGGAAGTAAGGAAATAGGGAGGTATAATTGCTCACTTCCCTATCTATCCAAACACCGGAAAAGGAAAATAAGAAAGCCCATTTTCCTTTTCTCTTTTCTCTTTTACACAACTATTTTCTCACTTCCAGAGTGCTACGGTTAATTTTGTGATCATGTAAATCTCATTTGTAATAAGTTGTAGTACAAAACAGTTTATTTTTTGATCATGTAAATCTCACTTGCATTCTAATTACAGTTCATTTTTATTTTTCTTAATTAATTTTTATTTTAATATTATTTTGTGGTCAACTTTTCACTTCCACTTCCACATTACTATCCAAACTCCGGAAAAGACATAACATTTTTTAAACCACACTTCCCAACAACATCCAAACACCGGAACATTTACTAACCAATTCTCAAATTCTAAAGGGAACTATTACCACTTCCTCACTTCTTCACTTTCTCACTTTCACCCTTAACCAAACATGCCAATGTGGAAGTGGAAGTGAAAATGTTGACTACAAAGTTGACCGTAAAATAATATTAAGATAAAAATTAATTATGAAAAAAATTTGGACTGTAATAAGAATGCAAGTAAGATTTACATGACCATAAAATTTACTGTTTTGAACTGAAACTTATTACAAATGAGATTTACATGACCACAAAATTAACTGTAGCACATTAGAAGTAAGAAAATGGTTGTGTAAAATGGAAAAGAGAAAAGGAAACGAGGTTTTTCATTTTTCTTTTTCCGGTGTTTGGATGGACAGCGGAAGTGCGAAACGGCACTTCCCACTTCCTCACTTCCGCACACTTCCTTGAATCCAAACAGCCCCTTAGAGTAGCATTCTCTGCGTGTTAGATTTTTCGTTCAAAATTAAGTTCACCAGTCAATCTGATACAAGAAACAAGAAAGTAGTTCACTAATTTTAACCTGTCCAAAACCTTTCTATGGATCCTTTAGCTTTTAGCACGGTTTCCTTGATCTAATTTGGACCGGTTCATAAAGTTTTCCAAGTGTCCTTATCCGCGGGAGGGGTTATTTATGCTTATTCCGGGCTTCAAGTTATATTTTGCATAGAACCTTCATTGTTGGGGATAAACTGGGTTAGGCCTTGTCAGGCCTCTGCCTATGAGTCAGAGCACTAGGTTTCAAGAGTTTCTGGGTTGAAACATCATCATTGGCAATTTAAAAATATGTTTGTCTATCTCTATTCATTTTGCATTTCCGAGTTGGTCATGTTTATGCTGGAGGCCTTTGCAAGCGATCCAAAGGCCCCTGTGAGGGTATTGTCAAGCGTTTAGTTTGGTTGACATTCATTGTTCGCCCACAAAAAAGGCTTAAGGTTTTGGCAAAGTGTTTTTTAGACTGCTGTTATCTGGAGAGGGGGAACAATTGGAAATTTCAAAATCATGTCTGTCCTGTGTAGCAAAGCTGATTGATTCAATAAATAAACTTCTAAATCACGTCTGTCCTGTTTAGATGGCTCTTATCTGGAAAGGGTTCTGGACATGAAGGTTATGGAAACTATCAAGTCCTTGATTTCTAAATCACGTCTGTCCTGTTTAGATGGCTCATATCCAGAAAGGGTTCTGGACATGAAGGCTATGGAAACTATCAAGTCCTTCAAAAAGTATGCTGGTCAGAGTATTGGCTGTAGCTTTCTGCCTCTGTATGTGAGTGTAACCTCACTCCCAGCCACATTTTTCTTCACAAGAAGACTATTTCAAAAGTTCTGTCTAATAACTATGATTGATGAACACATTAGAATCACATAATCAGTATGCTTTTCAAAGGAAGAGTAAACTCTGAGTGCAATATTATGGACTAATGAGTTTTTGAGAAACTTCTGTAAGATGGCCTGGCAACAGAAAGTTTCATGAAAATTCTGAAGGAAGCCTAAGGCGGTCAGATAGAAGTATGGGCTTCATTAAACCTAAAACTCACATGGCTAGAGGAATGCATCAACAGCCAACTTCCCTTTGATAGTTGAATTATAGGAAATAATATCTACGGCTTCAGATAGAAAGATATCATGATGCCACAAAGTTTGAAGCTTTCTGTTGAAGGAAAGGGGAAGTTTAAGTGGGACTCAGTAGCTCCGTAATGTACGTGAAGTAGCGGGTACAATAATGTACTGTGGTATTCTTTTGATGAGAAGCAAGGAGTTCTTTGGGATGCATCAGTTCAAACAGATTTATCAACACTGAAAACTGTTATGAGAGCTATATAGGAAACTGGGCCTTTTATACACAGACTCTTCATCTTTGTATAACTGCACTCTGCTTCTGCATGATATATATGACAGCAGGGGTTAGAAGGAGCGCCTGGTGGGTGGAGCAGCAGAACATTAAAATATTCATGAGGATCTATGAGGATAGTACTATCCAGATGGAGAACTGCAGCTACACTACAGCTACTTGTGTTAATTATATCCTGAGTTGATTGTAGTTTGGATTGCCAATCTCCATTTTCAAGATTCAGTTCTAGTACGAAGCACGTTTATGTAAACTGATTAGTGGATACATTTGGAAACATCAAAGAGGGGAAAAAAAATCAAGAAAAAAAGGTTATACTTTAGCTGCAAAATGAAAAGGAAAAAAAGGAAGGAAAGAAAGAAAATTTCTTTGTAAAGTCTAATATTTTATCAAATATTTTAGATTAGAATTTTATTTTAATTTCTTTGTAAAGTCTAATATAAGGCAAATCTTTTACTTCCTAAATTTTAGAATTAGGTTTCTAGGTCTCAAGTTAGATTGCCTAATTGTGAGTAAAATCTTTTATTTTGATTAGAATTCTTTCCTATTATTTAATTATGCAAGTTTATAAAACATTTTGACATCTTTTGAATAGGATATAGAAAGTTTTATGAAATATTTAGTTTTCTTCCTCTTCCTTTCTGTGAGGATTTTTTGCTCAGTAACGTGGCCATAACGTGAAGTTAGCTTGGTGTAAAGCCAATAGGAAGTGTGAAGCTTTCAATAATATCCTTCTTTCCTCTCTTTTCTCTAATTTCTTACCATAAACCCCTAACATCTACCTCTCTCACTCAAACTCTAATTTCCACAAATCTGTTCTTCATTACACGTGCATCATGCACAAATGTTCACGGTATGAAAAGAATATTAGATATTGGGTTTAGAGGTGTCTATAATCAATTAAATGTATTTATTGAAATTATTCAATATATTTTAGAAGATAAGTAAATAAATTAAGGAATTCTATTAATTTATTTGCAACATATTTAGATTTTCAAGATGCAAACAGCGTGTATAGTTATTTTCAGCATGCATTGACACTAATTGGAAGCACTCATGGGCGATGAAACAAAAAGAAGCTTTACCATGCCATGGCATAACTTTGACTGGTTTATGAACAACTGATCAGACCGTTCTATTCAAATCAAAATTAGGTAGACTCTAAGCCTCCCGTGTAGAAATGTGGACTTCTCCTTTGGCCAAGCAAAACAAAGAATCATTTTCTAAGGTGTCAACGAAGTGGATACCGAATTCGAAAATATTACTTGCTATCTGAATTAGCTTTAATATCTAATGGGTATATGAAATTCGTATTCATATTTGAATCTGGCGAAAATTATTGAATCTACATATATTCATGTAATAGTAAAATATTTTTTTTGAAAAGAAAAAAGTCTAAATAACTCATCAAATTTGACACTTACAGTATAAAATTCAAAAAGTGTAGTTACTAATTTACGAATAAAAAAAGCACTTATATGTTAATTATATAATTATTTTATGGCTTATATGTATAGCATAACAAATTTATAACTAATATATTAATTAAAATCAGGACAAATATTAAATGGAGTGTATGTCACAACATCCTTATCCGGTCCATTTATTAGTGGATTTTAAATAGAGTAGATATTAAACCGGATGCTAATTATTACTTGCTGTATTATTCATTTTAATAAATGCGGATATTGAAGCCGATTCAGATATTTTGCATTTCAATTTACACCCTTCATTGATGCTACCTTTTCAAAATTACTGCACATGTGGAATGCATTTCATTTTGACACATTTTCTTAGTTGATTTTTTAATATTGTTTTAGTAACATAATGAGATTACTGTTTATATTATGCCACATTTTTATGTAACAATACTTAAGAGCCTCACTTTTTTGTGAAAATAGGAATGAAATAGTTACAACCTTCCCATTATTCTTTAAATGCCCTCCTAAACTCAAATGTTTTTTGGAATTCTGTTTTACCTACCTTGTTTGTATTACTTGTCGTGGGAAGATGGCTTTAATCATTTCTTTTCCTTTTCATGGTTTAGATTTGCCCACAGATGAATGCTTAGCGCAGGATATACCTAAAATGGATGCTAGATTTGCTGAAACTCTGCTTCGCAAGTGGCAGAATATTAAATCCCAGGCCTTGGGACCTGACCATTGTGTTGCAGAACTTCCAGAGGTGAAAACTTACCCTTTTTTAATAAAATTTTCCCTTTATGCTGTCCCTGCATGAGGTCGAACTTTAACAAGACTTTTGCAATTTATGAGACCAATGCAGAATTCTGCATAAGAGAAATGTCCCCAAAACGACAATCTTCTCTTAGGCAGAGCAAGAACTTGTGTCAATGCATGGGGAGACAGCTGTTTACATTTCCCTGCCTTCTTTCATAAAGTCTGGAGATAACTTCCAAGGCCAAATTTTTTAGAAAACAAACTTTTATGGAGACCCCAAAAAACAGTAATTATAAGTCATGAAACTATAAAAGAACGAACTTAGAGCGCCTAAAGTGCTATAGATTCCTCTCAGTGCTTCCCCAACACCCAAAACTTACTTTTCATTTATATTTGCTCAGTTACATGTATCCTCACCTCCTTACTGTACTGGTCTTTCAAAACATTGCAGGTTTTGGAGGGCCGGATGCTGAAGATATGGACAGATCGCGTGGCTGAAATTAAACAGCAAGGGTTGTCTTGGGAGTACACCCTATTGGGTGTGACAATTGATAGTGTGACTATCTCAATGGATGGCCACCGTGCAATGGTAGAGGCAACAATCGAGGAGGCAGCTCAACTGACTGATGCTACTCATCCGGAGAATGAAGATTCCTACAGCACAACATACTCCACTCGCTACGAAATGGCCTATTCTTCTAGGTCAGGCTGGAAGATAACAGAAGGGGTGGTTCTTAAATCATAATAGTAGCCGATATCGGTGACAGTCATTTAAACACGAATGATGACCTTTTTTCATCTGTAAATAAATTAATGGCTTCCTTTTGCAGAGTATCCTTAATCGATTTCTCAGCCAGGTTCTTTGCAAGTCACTTGCCTTTCCAACTATCCCATCACTTTTTGAATCTATGTACAACTTTCTTCTCAATGAGTATGCCTAAAGGAAGGTGCTTTCTGACTGAACAAAGCCTAGCTCTTTCTTTTTTTTTTTTTTTGGGTTGGTAATGAACTGATACTTCAGCTACTTCTTTGGTGAGTTGTGCATGGATATTTATAAAGTTACAGGTGTTACATTGTACATGCAATACAATTAATATGGTACATGTGAGGAGTGATCATCACTAAAGCCATCAGAATCAAATAAACAACTATAAGGTGGTGGGTGAATTTTTGCATGTTAGTCGTGTGAAGATCTGCCATGGCCATGTGCGTCAGATTGAGCTTCCTGCATGCAACATAGTGTCCCTTTTAACAAAGAAAGAAAATAAACAAACAGAAACAACAATAATAATAGAAAATGATTCATGAAAAGAAATATGAAAACTAAGGTAGCATAGCTGCACAAAGTATACACACAGAGAGATATAAAGGTTAAAAGGCAACAACAGCCTGTTAGCTTTTATTGATTAAGTAAGACGGCTATTTAATTACTTTATATACCAGCTAATATCTACACTCAGATCAATCAGAACAAAAGAATCACAACAGATAATCAAACAAGAAATGATCATGAGTTAAGCTCAAGCCATGATGGAGACGGGCTCCAAGAATCCTAACAGCTCGGCCACAACAATGGCGCTCTTTCTCACCTGCTCCATGTCCTTCGTATCAGTCCACAGCTTCCAGGCCACCTGCCGCCTCCTCTTCTTGGAGTCCAACGCGACGCCCCACTTGGTGTAGAGACTGTCCCTTTCTGCTGCTGGCAATCTCTTCATTAACCTGCCTAACCTCTCCCTCTCCCTCCAAATACTCTTCAGGCTGCAATTAAAATATATATATATATATTGTTTCTTACAACAAAAAATATCACCACCAACAATAACAATAAAGCCTTTATCCCAATCTTTTGGGGTCGGCTACATGAACTGACACAGTTCATGACTGAAAGAAATAAATGTTTTGAAGCCAGAGTGCCTAGAGCTTAAAAATGAACTGTTTTCAATAATAAGGTGATTTTGTGACTTTTGTTCCCGAGATAGGATGAAGCAATAGCATAGGGACAAGGTCATACCTTAGTTCTCGCCAAACATTCTCGCCAGCTATGGTTTTATCAACATTTCCTTGTGAGGAATTTTTTAAAAAGGATAGCCTCCTATGCTCGACCTCCATTGTAAATAGAGTCTGTTGGATCTCCTTTTATAAGAAGAAAGAAGTAACTCCTGTGGATCAAGGAGACATGGCATGCATGCCACAACTCGACTATTTCTCGTTTGCTTCTTCTCAAATTCCAATCGCCAATGGGAGGGGGATTCTGAGGATTTTAACATTGATTCCAGGCATACATCGTTTATGGTTATCTTGATTTCAGAGTCTTTGTTGGCATTATACTCCTGTTCCTGGGATCATACAAGCAATATTACTTCTCAATGATAAGTGGCAATAGAGTACAGTGGAAGACAGCATGTTGTAAAGAAAGGGGAAAAAAAGAATACCTTTTTAAGTGCAAAAATTTGCAAGTATTGATGAATATAAATGCAAGTAATGAAAAATAAAAAGAAACTTATTCACATTTTAGTGTGAATTGGGGGGATATTCTTTGTTATGCACTACAAATGAAGAAAAACTTATATGATAACTTAATAAGCAGGGTAAGCTCAGCGTTATCTTTGTGTGTGTGTGTGTGTGTATTTATATTTATTTATTTATTTATTTATTTATTTATTGGAGTAAAGGTTTCTTGTCTGGTGTTCTTCTTTTCAGTGTGTAGATAAGACTTTTGCAAGTCCTGTATCAAATGGCTTGCATATGTATATCTAACCAGTGGGTAGTCCAGTATATGTTCTGGAAAGGATTTGACACGTTAAGCCGTACTGCCATAATGAAAAATCATATTAACAGAAATTTAATTCCATGAGCAGATAAGTGTCATACCTGATCATTGGCGAGTTCTTTCTGATATTCAATATGCATCATTTCCTCCAAATGACCAACTGAATTAGAAGAGAATCTGGTAATGCTTCCATCTTGAGAAGTCTGCACATTCTGGGGCTTAGGAACATCATTGGAAGTGTTCTTTTCATTAGAATCGCCTGACCCATCTCTCAAATTTCTCTCCTGTTCATCTCCATAATTGATTGCAGAAATGCTCTTTTGAGACTGTCGACGCCCTCCAGTGAAATCTTCCAAGAAGTCGTTAGGTGGTGTACTTTTATATTCATCCACATCTTCAAACCAAGGAGAAGATCCACTCGGTATCAAAGTTGCTCTACAGCTTCTAGTTCTAACTAGTTGTTGGCGTCTAGAGCTATTTAAATATCTTGCTGGGGGCAACAGTGATGATTTAATATTCAACCATGTCTCTCCTTTAGTTCTTGGTTCATGCTCTTTTGTGTCAACGGTTTCTTTGGGAGTGTCTTTGGCATCAACAGTTTCTTTGAGAGTATTTTCGGTTTCAACAGTCTCTTTGACAGCATCTTTGATGTCTGCAGTGGGAGACAGTAGACTGTCAATCTCCTAAGTCAACAGCGTATCAAAATCTTTGATTTTATTCAAGCTTGGCTCGATCATCTCGATACAGCGGACTTCCTTGCAGTGATGCTGAAGATCTGGAGATGTTGATGGGGAAATCTCTTCCTGCCTCATAGAAGTAGGAGTACTTTCTGAGTGATACGGAGCGGAGCCGACATGTTGCTCCTCTTGTCTGCCAGAGATCTGTGGTTGGTGCTCAGTACAATCACTAAGTACATCTGATTCAGCACCCATTGTAATGCCTCTTTCAGGCGTTTGGTAAGAAACACAGGATACGCCAGATAGTGACAATGTGTCTTCGTAGGGATTAAATACATAAGGCATCGACATATGGCTGAGTTCCTCCTAAACAAGGAAAACAACTACATTATAGAATGCAAATCCTACTGTTTCTGAGCCTCACAACTTAACATGAAAGCATAATACCCATTGTCCTAAAGCTTGATCATCCCCCACAGATTTGAGCAAATCTTCGAGTCGAGATTGAGCACGATCTCGTTGTTTTATCAGCTCTTTCATCTCTTGCTCCATCTAAATAATGACAATGATCATAAAAATAATGAAAACACATGTAGAATTTCTCAATGTCGTAGCTTTAGAAGATTACTATTTCCATACCTGTTTTATCTGAGCCTCTTTCTCCCTTAATACATTGGAGGGACGTGTTTCGGAGGCTGGCCCCATGTATCTCAGTTCATTTTCCAGTCGAGCAAGTTCTTTCCGCAAATGCTTCACCAATGCCTTATCAGACATGACCACATTAACATGTGCACTGGAAACCACTTCTTTAGCACAGCTTGCAAAGTGAAGTGTATTCCTAGACTGCTCAATGTGGGTTCGGGCAGGGCTCATCGTGTAAATGATGGCAGTTCTAGCATTTCCTCCTAAGGAGGATTGTAGTATGCGTGTCAGCTTCGAATCTCTATATGGAACATGCCCACCATGCCTCGCCTTGCTGTATCCAAATGAGTGAACATTTTATTCCATTCAGGACTTTGTAAATGTTTTCAATCTGAAAGGAAAAGAAATATGAAAGGTTTGGCAGGACACTCGAATTTATTCCATTCTCAACATTTTAAAAACTATGGTATTTATTCTTATGAGAATATAAAATGCTTATGAAGCAAAAAAAAAAAAAAAAAAAAAAAAAAAAAAAAAAAAAAAAAAAAAAAAAAATCCTAAATTGGTAAACCTGATAATGAGAATTATATGGCACTAGGTCTAGCAACAGGTTCTTTCAGAAAGTGCAATATGCATGTTGAGCGACTTAGGAATATGCTATTATTGTAGCAAGAATTAATTGGTAGATTGAGTTGTTGGAAACCTTAATTTGCGAATAACAGTTCGTAGAGTAAGCAAACTTCGATTAATGTGACAGCCGTCCTTCAGCCTTGAACCAGCAGTTAATGCCTGAGATGCCCGCTCACTCCCAGCCAAATCAACAAAATTCTGCATCCCAAACAACAAGTTGAGTTTCCTATGTCCTTATCAACAAGAGAATAATAGAAATGCCAAGATTGATCAGTTAGAGGGATTCATACCACAGTGGCCATGAGAGTGCTGAAATTGTCCTTACCCGAGAACACTCTTGCAAAACTTTCAATACTCTACACAAAGTCATCAAAAGAAAAGAAAATAAACTATGCCTTTTATCTTTTCAATCAGTGAATATTAAACCGAGGAATTAAGGCCAACCAATCTGAGTATATGATGGGATCTGGAGCTCATTTCATTTAAGGAGGTCTCGCCTATCTGTCGTTGAACTGCAGGAAATGTAGTATATGAGATGAAGAAACGAAGAACCTATAAGAAAAAGTTACATCAGGTCTACAAGGTTTGTATCTTAGACCTTCACAAAAAGAAAGCAGCTCCTTAAGATGGGCCAGATCCTTTAGTGTTTCCTCTTTGAGTTTCTCGACAATTGTCCCTTTCTATCAAAACAAGAAAGGTAAATACAATAAAGGTTATTTAATATATCCAATAAGCATAACGCAACAGATCATTCTAAATATTGAATAGATCCTCACCTCCGGATCATCAAGAAGCCTAAGTTGCCCACTGTCTGGATTGAGAAGATCCTTTACAGCTTCATTGTATATCTCAATTGCCGAGAATTTCAAAACAAATTCTCTTTCTGAATGCTGCCAAAGTAAAAAAAAAAAAAGGAAAACCTTAAATGCATATTGTCAAATTTAAGACATGGTACACTCTTTTGAACTGAATAGACAAACAATGGACCTTGTATATATGGTCATAGATTTCTGACACACTATACTCTGTTATTCCAGTCATCGTGTATGTCTTTCCACTGCTTGTTTGTCCGTAAGCAAACATACTTGCTGGAAAATAAGTAGAATCCCATATTTTAAGTTTGACAACATACTGGGGGCATGAGTCCATATTTTAATTCCACAACATACTAGGGACATGAGAGGTTGAACTCACAATTAATACCACTGACGACTGAAAGAGCAACTTCCCTGGCTCCCTCTTCATAAACTTGTTTGGTGGAGCTATCAGACCCAAATACTGTGTCTATCATTCATCAAAAGAACAGAGACCTTGAGATAAGAGAGTAGAAAACATGCTTTACATAATACACAATACATGCACTAGAATAAGAATTGATTCAGGTTTTATGGTGAAAAACTACACTCTTATAAAGTTTCTTTTGTTAAAGTAAGTTTTAGAAAACAATCCTGGAATTCTAACATCTTGCTTAAGGTTTCCAGGTACATATGATGGTAGGGTCTTTTCTCTTTACCCAAAAATGCACAAGTTACTTTTTCTAAAACAAACAAGAGACATATAATCAATACATTTAAAATGTTTAGGATTTTATCTGCATATACAAGGAAAAGTTCGATTCTGGAACATTTTCTAAATTTTACTCAATCAGGAAGAATACTGCCTTCATTTTGAGTTTTGAAAAGAGAAATCAGGAGTCATAAATTGCAAAAAGTAGAAGACTACTGAAAGAAGAAGACTTCAATTTATCAGTGAGAAGATTGCTAACATAATGCCTCCATCAGGAATCATAAATTGCAAAATCAAAAACAAGTGCATGAAATTTCACAACCCCTGACAATTATCAGAGAGAAGATTGCTGACATAATGCCTCTATTTGAAGTTGTGAAAAACAAGGAAGCATAAATTATACAATGTAAAAAGGTTTTGACAGAAGAGAATTCAAATTTAAGAAACTTAAAAACATGTACTAAAAAGCTCTCTACACACACAAATCTATGCTAGAATTTGTATATGGGGTTCTCAGCTGATGCATTCTCCATTTAATCATCCCTTTAAGGGAAAAAGAAATATTATACTTTTTTTCCTCTCATTAGAGGTAAGCCAAAAGGCAATCTGTGAATTCTACAATATTTCTCCACTGTGGCAGAACCCATGGAAAGTAACTAGAGTTATTTCACAAAATGCATAACAATGCATACATAAGAACACCAAACTAATCAACATTTGTTAACAAAATCTATCCAACAACTCATAAGGATTGAGGAAGAAAAAGAAATGCTGATTTCTTACAGAAAATTGAAAAATGCAATTAATGAACTCACCAAATGTGTAGCCACCGGGTACATTGCTCGGTCAGGGAGACTATTCTTGAAGATGACAGTGTTAATATTGATGCACTCCCAATCCGATGGATCATTCCTCTCAATCTCCTTGCCATTCAACGGCCGGATCCTCACCGAAACCAATATCCTCTCCTCCTTCCCACCACCAACACTCCCCACATCATCTCCGGCAATCGAACCCATTTCCTTTCTTCTCTCTCCCTTCCTAAGCAATCAAGCCAAAGCCCACACAATTTAAAGACCTAACCATCAAGCAAGCAAGCAAGCAAACTCCTCAAAAACCCACAATTTCCATCACGCTCTTTTCTTTTTCTTTTTCTTTTTTCCTTCCAATAATTAGTATAAAAATGGGGGTGGTAAGTGGCTATAGCTGTTCGGGTGGGGGTCGTTGGTGGATGGGTACTTAACAACATTCTACCATAAAAAGTTAAGATTTTGTGATAATTTTTGTTTTATTTACAAGTTTGTGATTGAGTCCAAAGAAAAAGGGTCGTTGATTCTTCCAGTTTTTATCAATTCACAACTCAAAGCGCACCCCAATCTTCACGTTTCCATGCCCCCCAAGACCCAACAGTCCCCACCCCCATTATTTTGCCATTTTCTTTCAAAAATGTTCACATGGGCGAAGAACATGAAGCTAGAATGAGTTGGGTAATCTTAGGCTGACTTTTAGAGAGAGAAAACGCATAGAGAGAGAGAAGAGGAGAGACATTACTTTGGATCCAATGCCGGAAATTGCAATCCCACCAGAATTTCTGTCTTTGAGAGAGAATTAGTTAGAAGAAAAAAGAAAATGGAAAAAGATTTGTTTTTTTATCAGACAAAGAAGAAAGGAGGAACAAGAGAGAGAAGAGAGAGAAAGTGGTACAGCCTCTCTTTCTCTCTCTAACAACAAAAACAACCGCTGCTCCCGCCTCCCTCCTTCACCCCGTCCCTCCATCCTTTTTTGAGATTTTTGCTATTTCAACGATTATTTATGGGGCATTTTAAAAAAAAAACCTCGTTCTGAATTTAATTAAAAAAACCTCTACGAAATTTAATTAAATATAATTATCGACATCTGGCAAGTCACGTCGGCGCCAAGCATTAAGTGGTTTCGCCTCGTATGCATGGCATCGGGAGCTGCGGGGTGATAAGTTTTAGTCCGAATTTAACGAACCCAAACGCAAAATTGTAACAATTTTAAATCCGGGTTTGATGAAATTGGACCTAATTTTGCTCTAATTTAAAAAAAAAGTCATTAATTCTCTCATTTATCTTCTTCCTCTGCCACCTGCCGTAGAGGAGGCAAGGCTGGGGCGGCGGTGTCGCCGGCCTGCTTCCGCGGCGGCTGAGCAGGCCGGGCCTGTAGGCTGCGACGGGGTCCACAACCGATGAAGACGATTGTTAATGGTGGTGTTGGGGTTGAGCCTCATAGAGAAGCGCTAGGAGGTCGTTGTCGTGGGTGTAAGCCAACTCAACTAGCATCCTTAGTGACGCGTCAGGGGCAGAGGACAACGAGGAGGTCGTAGATGTGGGCAAGGAGGGGGGTCCAGGTTGTCCACTTTCGGGAGCTTGGTGAACTAGGCGACGACGATGATGACAAGGGGGAATATGTATGCCTGATTTAGGAGGAAGGGGGAAGGAGATGGAGAAGGCAGGGGCGACGTCGAGGGGTGGAGAATTTGAGGAGGAGGGAGGAGGCGACGTTAAAGGGGAGGGAGAGGGCCTTGAGGAGGGAGGGGAGGATGGAGCCACCCAAGGAGGAGAGGACAAAGATGACGGAGAGGCGAGTGTAGTTCTAAAGGAAGGCGGTGCAGTTGAAGTAGTAAAGAAGAAGGAAGGTAACAGTGGCGACAACGAAGAAAGGGGCATCGAGGAGCTTCTGGGAGACGGAGTCAGTGGGGAACTTGAGGTAGACGAGGATGGCAGGCCACTGACGGCAACACCCCAACACCTCCTCTGCGGCACGCGGCAGAGGAAGGAGGCAGAGGAAAAAGACATAGGAGAGAATTAAAGACTTTCTTAAAAATTAGAGCAAAATTAGGTTTGGTTCGCTGAACCCCGACTGATTGATCATCAATAATGCATATTATTGTTCATATTTTCATGCTTATTTTTTGTTAAAACATTACTATTTAATTCATTTATTACTTAGTGATGTGTAGGCCTCCATAATCCAAAAGAAAGCCCAAGAGCCCACAAAAATTATGAAAATAAAGATTAATTGAGAAGATAAAGGAAGCATTTTTTATCTCTCATTTAAATTTGAGTTTTAAATTAATTTAATTTAAAATCTAGAGGAGGAGAAGGATAAAACAAGATGAATCCTCATCTCAATTAAAGATAGATGTGGACTTCTATTTAAACCTGATTGCTTGCACCACAAGACGAAGATAAAGGGGAGAAAAAAATTAAATTTAACCCGGATTTAGAGATAACTTGATCTCCAAGATCGAAATATTTAAAAATTCGGGGATCAAACAAAGATTCGGAGGATAAAAATCTACATAAACGGACGAGAAGAAGCCACACGCCAAAGCACGTGACCAGACTCCATAAAAGAGCCGCGACCTCCCCTTTTTGGCCGCGAAACGTGGCTATCTTGGGCCGCATACATCGAGTTTTGGTGGAGGAGTTGTATTGAAATTCTACTTCCCAAATCCCCTATAAATACCCCTGCAGAGTAACAGAGAAAGGGCAAATCTTAGAGGCTACACTTAGGGTTTTCTTTAGATCCTCTTTCTTTCCGAATTTACTTGTATTTTTCTATTTTTTTACTTTAAAGAAGAGCTGAAGAAAGGAGAAAGCTTTGTACTGAGTTGGTGACAGATTCAATAAAAGGTCATTATTTTCTTTCAATCTCTTTGCTACTTTTATTTGTTTTTTCTTTATTCTACTTTCATCTCTTGTATACAATTTTTAAATACCATGCTTAATTCCACTATGAATATGTCTAACTAAATCTCTCATAGCTCTAATCTCTCCACCAAGTAAAACCTAGATCTATAAAAATAAATTGGTTGAGCTCTATGCACATTAGAAACTCTAGCATCAGTAAATAATTCTTGAAGATTAGTCATGAATTGAGTTAAACTACCTTTAGGGTATACTATTTAATAATTTTTTTTGATTTATACTTAGATACTTTTATGACTTAACATTAAGTTAAAACTACTCTTCTTATACTATACTTTGAGACTTCGATAAACCAATGCTTAATTTTATCTAGTGTATTATAATCAGGGTTTACTTTCTTTCTTACTTTTCTTTCTTAGATTTGAAACAACAATCTAGGGATAATCTTTATAGATTCAACATGATATTTATTCTTGATAAACTAGTGTTTAGTTGTAGTATATGATTAGTTAGCTATGTCTGTTCTTTCTATTTAAAACCTTCGCTTACAATTACAATTCTTTCTTTTTCAAGCTAATTGTTAGAGAATTCGTTCCGAAACACTTCCATCGCATTCTTCCTTGTGAATCGACCCGTTTAGCCCTTATATGCGGTTACATTGAGAAGAGACTAAGAACTTTCTAACCTTAATTTTTTTTATTTTAATTCAATTTTCCCTTCTTAATCACGAACTTAAATTGTTACAAATTTTCATATGGGTTCGTCAAAACCAGAACAAAAAAACTACTACCCCGCGACGCCCTAGCGCCACGCAGGCAAAGGTTAAACCGCTTAACGATACGTGATGTTGACGTAGATTGTCAGAAGTCGATTTTTATAATTAAATTTTTAGAGGTGTTTTTTTAATTAAATTGAGAAAGAGGATTTTTTAAAATTGTCCTTATTTATATTATTATTTTCTTTTTTTTCAGCATTTTGCACTTAAGGCCGGCTTGTTTCTTCATTTCCACTGCTTGACTTTTCTAACAAAAAAATCTTGCTTCATTCAATAGTATAAAACTAATCTCATTCTATAATTAAAATTTATTTAACTTTGGGTCTCTAGTTGAATAATAATGAAATCGGTAATATTAAATGACAAATTTGGTCTTTAAGTTTATTCATAATTTATATATTTTGACTAAAGCGATAGTATTTTTTATTCTGAAGAGTAGATCGCAGTCTAATACACCCATTTAGTACAATAGTTCAATAAACCAAGTTTTGAGAAATATCAGCGAGTTGGGAGCTCGTTTAAAACAATATGTTCCCAACTTTTTTCTTTTATTCTATTTAAAAAATAAAGGCCTGCATTTGCAGAAGGCAAAAAGTTCCTCTTCTATGCCCTTTTTTTTCCCTTTTCTTTTTCTTTTATTTTATAAATTAATTTAAATCACAAAAAGAATTTCTGTTATTGTCACGACACATTATCCGCTAAGCACGCGGGCTGCGTTAGAGAAAAGAGGGGACAACCATTCATTTCTCCTCGCTGCGTTTAACCCCACAATTTTCTTTTCATGGAGAATTTTTTCTTGTTAGACAAGTTTGTGTGTTTGTAAACTAGAATTAGATTTTGATGGATGCTTTTCTTTTTGGCACTTGTTAGTGTTGACTAGATACTAAAATGATTAGTTTATAATAATTGTAATAGACTGTGATTAAAGAATGTTTAGGAGTAAACATGAGATGATCTTTTTATGATTATGATGGAGATTGAGAAGATTAACAATGTACTTTTGTTCATTAGGATTTGAGGTGGATGATCACGTGGGCTGGGCTGGGCAACATGGAACCTAAGCCCAATCATGGACAACTTTTAAAATTTTAGGGCCTAGCTTTCCTTGGGCTTAACTATCCCTGGGCTAAGCCCATCTCGACTCCCGGCCTAAGGGTTTGAGCCCACTTCCATTGTTGTCGGGTGTTATCCACAAAGAACAAAACCCGATCCGATTAAACCCTGAAGAGCGAGTCTGAGCAGCAAAAGATAGCAGCAAGCATCATTGGAGAGAGAGAGAGAGAAGAGAGATCGGAGAAAGAGCGAGAGTCGCGATGAGTTTCTTGAGCAACGCCGGTTACCTCGCTCGGCGGGCCGCGCAGAAGGAGCGGGTTCGGATCCTTTACCGGCGAGCTCTTAAAGACACCCTCAACTGGGCCGTCCATCGCCACATCTTCTATCAAGATGTAATCATCTTTTCAAACTAAAAAAAAACCCTCCTTTTTCTATAACTTTCTTCTGGTCCTGTTGATTTCATATTAATTCCTAATCGCCCCTTTTATAGATGATGACGATGATGATCCACCTTCAATTTAGGTTAAATTAGATCTTTTAGCTAGTTGTTTTGTAAATAGATCCGACCTTTTTTGTTAATTGTGCTCAAATTGACTAACTGTTGTCGTGGCGTCCCAAGATGCGATTTTTATATGGATTGCCCATTTACCCTACATCCCAAGATATGGTTTTTATATGGATTGCCCATTTACCTCCTGTTTCTGCGAGAAAATTCAATTTTTTTGTTATGCAGTAGCTTTCTGGTTCATTAGCTTACCGAAATTTGATTAGTTTGAATGTGCTGTGTAAAACAGATTTATTTGGTGTCGTTTTTTTGTCCTTTTTTTTTGGGTGTGGTTTTAAATCAGAGCGGTAATATTATGTTTCAAAGTCCTGATTTTTCACAATGAAGTATGAAATGCTATGTAAGTTTGTGAAGTGTGTCACCGGGGATCTGATATTAGGGTAGTGATTATTTCTATACTGCCACTTTTATTCTTTCTAAAATTTTATTGCTTTTGTACGAGCTAGTTTCTTGCCGTTTGCTCATGAAACTGTTTTTTCCACCCTTAATTAAGTGAAAATTAACTACTTTGATATCATTTGAAGCAAAGAAGAAAATAGTCGCAAATAAGTTTTGTTAAGAAGCACCAAAATTTTATAGATCTAATGCACCCTGCTGGGCCTGCGCCCATGCCCTGTCATGCTTATAGTTTAGGGCATAGTTTTACTAATGCCGTGTTTATGAGTGTGCATTTCAGTAGCAATTGGGTTGCCATTAAATGTTTCAAAGAGGTCACTTACTATATGATATATCATTATGTGATTCGAATTTGCAACTCACATGCATTTCTCTTTGTGTTTCAGGCATCGGAGCTAAGAGAAAAATTTGATGCCAACAAACATGTGGTATGTTTTTTTTTTCTTTTTTTCTAAATTAAAAAGTTTAACTTTTGTCTAAATGATGAACTTTCTCGACGATTTTAACTGCCAATTATTTCCTTTCATATTTGTTTAAGTTGACAGCTTGAGGTATTTTCTTTCTACTTTGATGGATTAACTAGTGGAGTAACAACTATCTTCCCCTCTATTATTCGATGCTTTATTGTGCATGTTACCAGTTCTGTTAAATTGTATTAGTTGATGACAATATGTTCTTGGAGTCTGCCAAGATCACCAAGGTCTGGATGTAGACGGATTGCTCCCTTGAATATAGATAAATATGTATGCACACATTCATACATTGTTCATTTATATGTTTGTTATATGTTTGAATCATGACTGTGTATGTGTGATTGTTTGCTTGTGTGTGTATTAAAGAAGCCACACATATCCAGGAGGAGCTTAGTATAATGGTGAAAGCGGGAATGAGGTAGTATAGGATCCATATCCTGGTGGGAACCTTATAGAGCACACATATTCCTCAAAAAGGAAAGTACTAAATGCATGTGTTGTATTTGTACATGGTGTGCCATGTGGATTGAACAAGCATTGAGGATAATCATTGCACATGTTCCAACATACGGATCAATGGATTTAATACTTGGTTGTTTTTTGATTATAAATCAAGTGAAGATAAGTGTCCTTCATTATCATGTGATATGGGGAAAACATATTTGATATTTGGGGTTTTATTTATTTAAGTTCAATGGATTTTGAAAAACATTTTTGCCATGAGTCAATGAAATTCCTAAGTTATGATATGGAGTGATCATGTAAAATATGCATAGACTCTTTTCTTTTTCAAATGGTGACCACATTGATTGATGTAGGCTCAAAAGTTATTTTCAGTTTTTAGAGGGTACTTGCATTATCAAATATATGGGGCTCTTTAATATACTCAGATTTAGGACTCTTCTCTTTGAGTAAGAAGGACTAGGTAGATCTAAAAGCTGATTCAATTAATTAAAGTATGTCAGTTGTGACACTTCAAGAGTTGAATCTGGTTATTAATTTTGGTTTTAAATGCCTCAGCAGTACCTAAGTTCAGCTACAAAATTCCAAAGAGTTAGGTCATTTTTTATTATAAAATGACATACATAGCATAAGGGCTGAAATTTAATGAAATGTCATAGTGAAAGAATTTAAAGGTATAATTCATGGAGAATTTAGAGTATGTTTTGAAATATCGCTCGATACATACTGGTGGGTTAGCCTGCTGGTAATACTCATCCCTCCCAAGGGGCGGTTCTAGGTTCAATCCCTGAGTTGTCGCACGGAGGATTTAACTTAGGTTCTAGGTTCAATCCCTAATTTGGCGCATGGAGGATTTAACTTGGGTAATTAGTGATGTGTGTGTATATAGCGTGGAGGGTGACCTCCATCTTGTTACTTTTAAGAAAAGGAAATATCGATCTATACCAATATGTACATTCAACGCTGATACGACTAGACGATATTGACATTACCAATACAATTGAGACGGCAGGGCTGATTTTCAGTATTTGAATATTTTTGATTTTGATACCAAAAAGCTCGGCCAGTAATGCTGATTTCAAACTTTGGTCGGGCGATCGAGTTTTGGTATCTCTCCCCTCTCCCTTCCTTCTCTTTCCCCCTCCATAGCAAAGAAGAACCTCAACTTTTTCCTCTACACGCCACCGAACAAGCCTCATATTCTATTACTGTTGTCTAATAATCTTGGTGTTACATAATTAATTGAGAAGTTAAGAAGAGATGACTCACAAATCTAAGTATGTAGAGATATGTCTATATTGTTTTACGTGCATGAGTTTTATGTCTGATTACCAACCAATTAATAATCTAAACTAAGATCATACTATGGTTTCATTTCCATGTTGCTTACATTTAATTCAGTAGGAAGTAATGTGCACCATGAGTTGCAATAACTTTCATGCCATCTTTTGTTTCACCACTTGCATTTCAGTTTTGTAGAAGGAATATTATATTTTTGTTTGGTAAACCTAATGATGTGACTATAGAACTTGATATCAGGTTAGGAAAATGTCTAAGGATAATAGATTGCAGTTGATGAGCCAAAAGCACTAGTAAATTTTGTTCTTACCAAGGAAAATAAGTGATATCTGCCATGGGTATTTCTAGGTTAATAACTCTAGGCATTCCATTTGATTATGACTGACTAGAGCCCAGGTGAAATTTTGGGAAGTTCTTTTAAAGATATCTACCCTTAGAATATGATTTTTTTTATTTCACTCCTCTAAATGAACTCGATAATTTCATTCGTGTGAACTGTTCAAACCCACAACTGCAGCATTCATTCTCCACAAATGATGCCCGCTTGCTGCCACTAGTGGAAGTGTTTTGGGCGTAACATAGTTTCAAGACTTCTGAATGAAGTTATTCAAGCAATATTTGAGCCAACTACATGAATTGATCTCTTTGAATAATCACATCCAGAGAATTAAAAGAAGAAGTGTATGGTTCTTGGGAGAAAGACCATAGCTTGTTATTTGGAAGTTATTAAAGTATTTTTCTTCGTCACTTAGCTATATTGACCAATTTGATCAAGAATGACCTAGTTTGACCATGATTTATCTATTACTAACACTTCACCTTTTTACAATTGATCATTTCAACTTGGTGATTAAAGCTTTGTTGGAAGTTTGTGACATGTTGACCTTAGTTGACATGACCAAGGACTGACCTGGTTTCTCCCATAGTTACCGCCATAGTTACCAGTATCGGACATTGACGCAGGATATACTGCATGAGACAGGTGTTTCCATAAAAATATGGGAAATTTGAAGGACACATGAAAGAAGAGAACTGAAAGCTTTTATTGAAGAGATGAGAAATTTAGGTAAAGCTGATGATACATCTGGTGTAATTTTTATGAAGATATGATAAAGAAACAGTTAAGGAACTCTAGAAACACTTGTGAGGTACTACTTGGATACAACGTGGGAAGCTCTTGGGAAGCTCTTGTGACATTTACAGGATCAGAATGAAAAAGTATATACTATGTGTCAATGAAAAAATATTTCAGAAATTTTAGTTAATTGCAGGAGCAGAATTGAAGTATCGAGAAGCTCCTAGAATATACGGATGACAAAGTGCATTAATACATTGTAAATTTCGTATTAAAAGAAATAAATTGATAATCTAGTGCTATCATGCACATGTTTCTTCAAAGTATGAATTTTCTATTATGACTATCATACAACCTTATGTTTTCACAATGTTCATCAAGATATAAAATTACTCTCGTTAACTTTTTTATACTGTTGAGCCCTGTTTTAAATATCGGCCGAGTCGGCCAAGATATTGGCTGATATCTCGTTTTTTGCCTGTTGCTGATACGATATGGGAAAATCGTTCACTCATATCGTTTGTAGCAAAAAATTGCCGATAATTAAAATATTAGCCGATAAATCGCTCGATATCGGGCAGTAAATCGCCCGAGATATCGCTCGATATGAAATAACTTATTTATTGCACGACTGCGTGCAAATGTACAATGTTTTTTTTACCATCTTTGCAAGCATATTACATCATTTTTATTTGGTAGATGATATCTATGACACTAAACTAACTTTTAGTTATCAATATTTCATTATATATAGTATCCAATATGAATACCCGATACGCACGCGTATCCCCGTTATCTCCCCCGAAATCCGATATGAAAAACCCCCATCCGATATGATCCAATACCCGATATTTAGAACCTTGCTAATGAGATATCTGGTGAATTTGCAGGAGGATCTAGACACTATCGACAGGCTTATTACTGAGGCAGAAGCACATTTTGAAAAGTGGAGGCACCCTGACCCGTACATTGGTAATTTAATTATGAAAAGCCAGACAAAAGAAATTAGTTATTTAGGATTTCTTTTCCTCTATCAATTTTGCAGAATTATGTGATGCATGCTGAAAATATTATTTGTTCCCTTTTTCAGGACAATTAAACAATTGCTAGTTTTTGCCCACAAAATTTTAGTCTTATCTGTTCATACATTTTTAGTAATACCTTTTTAAGTTCTAATTCTGACTCCATGATTTTACATGCATTATCAAATTTGACGTACCCTCTTTCTTTTATCCTTCTTTATTACTGAATATTGCTTATTGAATCATACTATATTAAGCTGTGTTAATGTTCTTAAAACAACCATCTTCTTACCTTATATGTAGGGCTTCTAATCGAGGCGAATGGACCAAGCTTTAGGTTGTTTGTGTTCGTTTAATTATTTAAACGGGAATACTATTTGGTTCAAACTTGGTTCATTTAGATTATCAAATGAGTCTGAGCAAGCTTTCATGAGCCCGAGCCGAGCCTTGAGCTTCTCGAGCCCAATTACATGTTCAACTAATACTAGCAAATATATTTTAAACACATGAGGAAAAATAATATAAACTTTAAGCAGTGGAATACCAAAGTACTCTCCTGGGGCTGGGATCCATCTTCATAAGCGCATTGCTAAGTTCTTGAAACCATGCTTTGGGCCATTATTAACTATAAAGTTCTAGATATCTTGTATAAACTTTAGAAGCACCGTATGGGATATAGTTTTTTAGATTTTCCATGCAATTTTTTCACCACAAAGGGAATTTCTAATTTTTTTTTTTGTGATGCATGGTCTGCTCGTTACCTGGGTACGGGTGGTGTTTATAAGAAACTAATGATGTTCGTATTTTTCTCTTGACTCGCAGTTCCTTGGGCTCCTGGTGGCAGCAAATTCACACGTAATCCACCACCACCAGCTGGGGTAAGATATTGTACTTAGTAGTGCATTTTCTCTTTGTACTTCCCATTTTGTTCCTTTTTTGCTAGATCTTTTTCATCTTCTTGGTTTCGCAATTTTTAGTTACTGGTAATTTCCCAGACAGTCTTCTCATAAAACTTGAGCCTGTGTTTGCCCTTAGTTTTTTAATCATAAAACTACTTCTGGGTGACTGAAACAGTAGTACGCAATGGGTGTTATTGATTGTCAGCTTGATGCTGTTGGCATGTATTGTCCATTCCTCTGAAGTTTATATTTTTCATATGACTTATTGTTTTCCTACATTTTGGTGCAGATTGAAATTATTTATGATTATGGAAAAGAAGATGCTGAAGCGGTCTAAGGTGCAAAGTTGATTCTGTTTGTCCTCAGTTTCAGATGGACAATTTGTGTAATGAATAAGTTAGTACTTGTCAGGTTTTTTAGTTTTTTCAGCTGATGAGTCTTTGTTCAAGATACCTTAACTTTGTTTTCTCTCCATGTACAACAGCAGTGAAAACATATGGCTTTCCATATGCCTTGTTCATTTTGTTCTAACTGATTGTTGACAAAATAAGCTTTCAAATCAGAGAACACATCTGGTTTCAAGTTCTCATTTCTTAAGATTAAGATGGCCGTGAGCAGCAATACAGCAAGATTTATATAGGTTGGGACAGAACAGTCACCAATATGTGGTATTTATAGGTTGTGTGTACACATATAGTGAGTGAGGTTCCCTGGAGCTTATCCAGTATTATAAAACGGAAACCAGGGGCTGACTGGTTTGTTTTTGTTGTACCATGGGGGTGCCCATGGCTTATTTGGATACTTGGAGCAACTCAGCTACTCTGTGTGCTTGCTGCTATATTTGTTTCTTTTTCTCCCTCTCTAGGAGAAAATTCTAAGAGAGATTTCTGAGTCTCCTCGTAGTGTCCTCACTACTGACATCATACATGGCCATCAGTATGACTCAGTGGTTGTCTTGAAATTGAAATCTCTCTCTCTTTGATGTTATCTTTGTCTCAGGAGTTGAATGCATTTTGATATAGTGATTATATATCTTTCCTTCGTTTAGGTTTTTAATTATTAATCTAAATGAATATTGAAGGACTACTTTTTGTTATCTTGTAGCTTATGTGTTTTTCTTCTTGTTTAGAATTACAATTGGAATGGACAGAGTCTAACATTCTAGCACGCTACTATTTAGATAAGATGGGTGATTCGGGATCATAGACACAATTGTTCTATATTCCCTATTTTTCTTTTTCTCTTTTCTTTTTTTGATAGTGAACAATTTCATTGAATGAATGAAAGAACAGTCATTATCTCCTCGAATTTGATCATGCAATTGCATCAGACTGTATTCTCTCTTTAAACAACACAGTTCCCAATGATTATGTAAGTATGTGGAATACAAGACATAAACCAGTCACAAATTCAGCTACGTATGTCTAGAGAATCCCTCTTAACAAATTAGATAAACACGAAGTGAAAGTTCCGAGGCCTGGCAAGTCCTAAAGAAACAGAATGTGAATTAGCTCACCTTTTTTTTTAATCTTCATTTCATTTCCTTTCAAAATGCCATAGGCATTAGTACATCAGATTGCAAGCAATTAACTTATTAAGCGAACATACATAAAACAAAGACTGATCCTTAATTGATTTCTACGGGCTGAAGCATTCAATCATCATGGAGACTGCAGCCTCAGAGCAGAGCGTCGGCGGTTGCTTGAGCCTGGGGACCTGGCTCAGGTGAAAAGGGTACCCCCCAAGAGCAGCAGCAGCAGCCACATTAGAAGGATGCTCCTCAACCTCAACACTGCTACCAGTTCTCGTAGTAGCTGGGCTTGAAGGGAAGATGGCCTGGCCTTTCTCTCGCAGCTTCGCAAACTCCGACGTGCACATATCAACCAAGCTAGACATTGTTGTTGTGAGCAAGAAACTAGTAGTGCTGCAAACAGAGAGAAGGATAGCAAGAGAACTGTAAACAGAGAGAAGCTTTTAGTTAGTTTGTATGTTGCTGCATTGATGTAGGGGGGGTGTGTGTGTGTTTATATAGAGAGATGAGAATTGAGGGAGCACAAAATGGCAATTGGGCCTTATCTATTGACAAAACCATTCGCTGGTCCCCTTTTATGCCAATAGAAAATGCCGGCTGTTTTCTATAGTGTGTGGGTGGGTGGGTGGGTGGTGCGTGTGTGGGTTTTGGGGGTGCATTATTGGAGTAAAAACTGTGAGCTGGGAACTAGGGTTTCATTTTGGAAGCTAGCGCACTGCTAGTAAGATTGAGGATGGCTACATGCTCCCTCTTTTAATACAAGAAAAATTATAATGTTAATCAGATCAGTGATCTACAAATTACTAGTCTCTAATTGATGAAAAAGATAATTATAAGAGTCGTATCGATCAATGAGACAGAATCATATGCGAACTAAAATTTGTGTATCTATCGTTACTCTTGCCAGATAAGATTTATATAATTATTAAAGCCGTTTACAATTATAAAAAATGGTGTTCTTGCTATTTAGGATTTTAGAGGGAAAAAGTTAGTCATAAGCAATTCCAGATTTAATTAAGAATGATTTGTGAATACAATTTTACATATAAGAGGGAATATTTTTCTTTATAGGAGCGACGAAATTTAAACTTTTGAATGTGAATGAACCATTCCGTGAACGTGATCATGTTCATGCACGCAGCTAGCTCACCTAGAGAATTCTGTACAGCAGTCTTGTTGCCAATCACAGAAATGAAATTTATGTTAAGGAATCAATGCAAAATTATACAGTGGTTGATTCAAATTAATTTCTTTTCAATTGTTCAAAGAATTTGGCAGATAGATCCAAATTATAAATAGAGGCAAAGAGGTGATTGTTGCGCGCTATGTAAAGCACCATCACTTCTTGTGCTTGGCTTCAGGAGAAATCACCATATCTCAGAGTACCGAACGACATACGCTCAATAACCAACGCAAATGTAGCAAGATCATAAATAATTAAAGAGAAAACAAACGATTTAACGAGATTCGACAAATTGCTTACGTCATCAGGGCAGAAAGGAGAAGATCTCATTCAAACAACTAAGTTATAAGAGTTACAAATTGATCTGAAAATCTAACTAATCAAAATTGATTAATTAGAAAATCTACACAATGTACCGTATAATTCTCTTAAACAACTAATCTTAAAATTCTCAATACAATTGTCAATTCAATCTGTACAATTGTGGTGCAAAGACCATTCTTATAAAGCTAGAGGAGAGAGCCAATTAAAGAAAACCAACATCAGATAGAAATCTGAGTCGAAAGACGAAGTTTGAATCCAACTCGAAGTGCAGCAAAACGCCAGATCACGACTCACGGTCAACCGCGCGGTTGACCAGCTCCAGGTGTGATCGACCGCTAGTTCAATTTTTCCAGCGCCAAAAACTTATTGACTCTCTGTTAAATCTTAGTCTTCGTCGCGGCCGATCAATTGGTCGATCTCTCTCCACAAACGATCAATTGCCCGCATGCTTCCTTCTCTTCGTGCAGGTTGTGCACATGTGGTCGGCCGCCAGCTTCTTTTGCTTCTCTCTCTGTGGCCTGCAACTGAGTTAAAAAAAACTCTACCCAAACTTTTATCTACCGTCTTCTCCCGCACATTGATCTTCAACAAAAAAGAAAAGAAAACTTCTTATTTTGTTAGGTGTATATTTTATGCGTCGGTTGAACATACCGCTAAGGGGTATGAAAGAGGCTATCAAGGAGGCACGCAAGTTTGTTGTCATGGATAATCCGAGATCTCATGCGCCAAATTCTTGTGTGTGTGTGTGTGTGTGTGTTACACTAGTTATTGCTTCATTAACTAAGATGATATTGAGAAGTTATTTATTTCTCTTCATTGTCTATGTCATTTTGATATACACCGGTCCACGTCTCTATCATTTTGATATGTCTACATTTTATTTTTGTTTTCGTCTGCTTCTCAATTCTTTGAGCTTAATTTTTTTATAGCTACGGACTATGAGAACCGAAGAAAGGAGATCCGTGTAATATTGCTAGCTGAGATATAGGCCCATTTACATACGGCCCCTTATTTTAGGGCCGTTTGTTTCGCGTAAAACTCCGTAATTCGTAAATGACTTACTACCCAGTTACAACTACGGCGTTTGTTTGGACCGTAATTCGTAAAAGAGTTACGTAACTCAACTAACACTCACTTGCAACCCAGTTACCACTCACTTACAGCCCAGTTACAGTTAATTTTGTGGTCATACAAATTTGTAATATTTTTTTATATTAATATTAAAAAAATTTAATATTTAACTTTTTTAATATTTATTTGCAATATTAAAACTTTTAAAATCACCAAATAGTTAATTTTGTGGTCAACTTTTTCACTTACGACTTATACATTAGGACAACCAAACACCGTAAAGTACAATACACTTTCCCACTTTACAATTTTATATTACCAACCAAACACCGTAAAATTTACATACATGTAACTCATTTACAATTATAAAAGACTTTACCAATTACAACTACGAATTACGGCCAGTTACGACAACCAAACAGAAGTAGACCTCGTTCAATTAACAAGTCAACAAGGGAACGTCTATCGGCAACCTTTTAGTCACAATAAAGCTAGGGTTTCAGCTGCCATGCCAAAGGTTGTGACCCCCCCAAGCCTCCGCCGGTGGCCACCGTACTCCCTCTCTTTAACTCCACTCCCCCTTACAGGTTTGCCCTAAATCACCATGTCCAACTCCAAACTCCAACTCCACTCGCTTACGAAGACATGCATCTATCTCTGTCACTCAGAAAGTCATCATCTCAAAAATTTTGTCGATGATGGAAGCAAGCCTTGGGCTTGTTCTTGGTCGTCAAGTTCCTTGCTCGTAAGATTCTAACGGAGAAACCTCACCATGGCCTCGTCGGCCTTTGGACATCACAAGAGGAGTGGGAATATTTTTCCATGATCATGGATTCTATATGTTTCGCTTCATGTCGCTGCATGACCGCGACAAAGTTTTTTGGCGGGATCATGGGTCCTTGATGATGTTGCTCTGGTCATCTGACCGTTGACTTCCTCTTTCGATCTTTACCGGAATCCTTGCCTCTGGCTGTGATTTGGCTTTGCTTTACCACCAACATTGTAGACTCGGGAGGTGTTGAAACTGATTGTTGCTCGGGTAAGGCGCTTGGTCAAGTTAGACCAAGCAACTGGATTACTATTAAAGGAGAGATTTGCCAAGGTCACTATGGAGGCGACTTGTTGCATCCCTTGGTCTGCGACGTTAATATCTATGTCGAAGGTGAGAAGATCCCTAATTTTTGATAGATTTTCGAATATGTGTACATTTATTCATTCTGTTTCCATTGTGGTCGTATAGGCCACAAGTCGTCGTTCTTGGAATCACCTCTTTGGCCCTAAAATTGTTACCTTGTCGGCATCACTCCTCCCAAGCCCAATGATGCGAAAGTCGAGAAGGCCATTTTGATCCTCCTAATTCTGTGGCCAATGATGATAACGAAGTCCTTCAATTGCCTTGGATTTATGTCCGATGTCACTACTGAAACCTTAGATTCTCTGTGGCGGAGGCAGTTTCCTCAAAATTTGGGGCCACCCAACAGATTAGGTGTTCAAATCCAAGTAAAAAACATGACGGTAATTCGGGTAATTCAGGGAAAACACCTCATGACTTACTCGGTAAAGCTTCAACCCAATATCATAGACTTCCCATGGAGCTAGAGCCAACCCCAACATCAAGGCCCATTGCTGGGCCTGCTCTAGGAAGTGGCAACAGAGGCCGATTTGAATACATTAGTCAGGAGCCCCCTTCATCTGTTGTCGTGCTTTCGAGAAGGTGAAAGTTGCAATTTTCTGGGCCAAAGTTGTTCCAGCAGCCATTGCACCACCGGTAGGTGCTATGATATAAGATTCTTATGACGCTTCAATTGATGGCAAGCGAAAAGAAAAAGAGAGAGCTTTTACTTGCTTACGTGTGGATCGATCAAATGTGTCCCCATTTCAAGAAAAATCATTACTGAAGAACTAAGACAATAGATACTCATGGATAAAATTTTATGAATTTGCTAAATAGGCACATGAACCTGAGACCTATTATGAATCACAAATCTACTAATTTCTATTCCTCAAAACTATTGAAAAAAAATTCTATTCTTGTTACGGTTAGGGTCTGACTTTTTTGGGGCTCGGTCGGAGGCCACTAGATTGTTTGGATTCGATATCCAAGCAATGCCTGATCCAAGGAGGAATTAATCAAATTCGGTCACGAGGGATCAGACCTGAGAAAGATGCAACTAGATCCTGCCATGAAAGTTTAGACCTGAGGTTAAACCGATTGATTCGGCCTATGGGATGACTAATCAAACATAGGGGGGCAGATCCCATTATGAATTAGATTGATTTTCCATGAGGGACCAAAAGGAAGAAGAGATCTTGATCAGATATGTAGGTCAGATATAACAGAGACTTGACTAAAGCCGGCCATGAGGAGTCGAATCCAATGATCGAGGAGGTGATCGCCGGTGAGACCTACGAACCGAGTCCAACATGAAAAATGCTCTGAAATGGCCAACGATGGAAGAAATCCAGTAACATGTCATTTAAGTGTTTACTGGTTTAAATCACCTTAATAAAGGCTAAATATTATACTTTGTTTTTGTTTTGAATTCAGCATGTCAGTCCACTAGTTCCAACCAGCCAACTTACACAGACAAGTGACGCATGAAGTCATGAGAAGGAAGGAAAAACTAGTTAGATGAGTACATGTCCTCAGAAATTTAGCTGATGTAAATCAAATAAAGTTAACTATTTCGAGTTCCAGTCTCTCAGTAAAATGATGCTTGGTGAAAGTTCAAGAAATCATTCAACATGTAGCTAAATGCAACCCAGCAGGATTACCTCCTCGAACTTGATTTTGAGAACGCTTGTGACACTGTGGATTGAGATTGTGTTAATAGAATCGTTACACAATTTGGTTTCAGGAGCGGATGGATCGCATGGATTAGTTGAGGAGGCAAAGAAATCAAATGCAACCGAGGCTTAAGACAAAAAGATCCTCTCATACTGATGGCAAATTATCATGGGCATAAAAAGTATATCAGATCGCAAAGCAATCAACAGAAGCTCACTTCCCAAGAGAGCACTAGATGGTAGTACAACATGCATGATATGTTACATTTTATACATACATAAAACAGGCTGCGTCTCAATCAACAGACCATGTAACAGTTGCTAACTCTTACAGCCCTACCCTTTTTCCTCCCAAAATGCCATGGGCATTAGTGCATCAGATCACTTCACTAGCACTAGCTAGTAGACACACAGGCACGCATGAAACATTTTATAGTACATACTAAAATAAAGCTTCTTAAACTCCAACAAGATCTTTAAATTCTAAGGGCTGAAGCACTCGACTATCATAGACACTGCAGCCTCAGAGCAGAGCGGTGGCGGTGGCGGTGGCTGCTCTTTGAGGACTGAGACCTGGCTCACTTGAACCGGAGTAGCAGCAGTAGTAATAGTGTTAGTATGTGCGCTTGAATTGGGTGATGGTGATAAGAAGAGAGCCTGGTATTTCTCTCGTAGCTTTGCTAACTCAGTAGTACACATATTAACAGCCAAGCGAAAAATGTGTGCTACAGAGAGAATTATGATCGAACGGAGAAGATTGTAGGCTGTAGGTATAAAATGTGTGCAGGTATACATGGAGATCAAATCGAATAAGAAGTGATGGGGCACCACATGGGTCATATGTAGTGTTAGTGTAGTAACTGTGTGCGCTTATAAGATCTGTGGGCGCCTGCGGCATTGCTGGAGCAACTCTATGTGCTTGTAGTCCATTTGGAAGCTACCTGTGTTTGGGGTAGCCATAAACATAGGAGATGCAATCATGAAGATGAAGGTGCATCTCCCTTGTAAAGTTAATCACTGGTCTTTGTGCAAACACTGGCCTCTGATTGGTGGAAGGACGATAAGAATAGTTGGAAAACAACCGAATCACTCTTCGTGTTAGTGGTCCATAACATGTTTATGAAACTCTAGGTTAGGAGTTACGTGCAGACTTTCGGTTCTTTCAATATATGCACACATAAAAGAGTTTGTTTTGTATGTTGGCTGATGTACTTTGTGTTGGTTGAAATTATGCTATTCTTAAACATGCAAATCAATTATCTTGACAAAAAAATTAAATTAACTTCCTAGCATGCTGCTACAAAAAAATTAAAAACAAAATATTAAATCTGACCTGGGAAATGCAGTCACGTAGTCGCTGTCCTAAAAAATCAAAAGCTCGTCTACTTGCCTAGATGTTGACTCGACTTTATTCAGTAATGGTAAAAGAATACCTCGGAATCATCAGCACTCGGCTTAGGACAATAGGCAAAGCCTCTTGCTCAGACAGAAAATTATTGTCCAGAAACTTGAAATAAAACTTGAAGAAATATGACAGTAGAAGAAAAAGAATGTAGCTGTAAATCTCAGATTTCTGTTATGTCTAGAGAAAAGCTCCTTTTTATAGGAATAGAGCTTTACCCATTACTAACACCCCCGCACAAATCAAGCGCACGTTCAGATTAGTTGCAATTAATTTGGGTCGCTTTTACCAGGTCAAGAAACGTTTCAAATCAAAACTCGAAGTACTTCAGAAGAGTGAGACGAAGCTCGAGAATATTCCGAGTCCATGTGCTTGAGAAAGACTTCAAGGTCCAAGTGCTTGGGGTCCACTTCGAGATCACTCCGAGTCCAAGTACTTGGGGATGATTCCGAGGTCAAGTGCTTGGGAATCATTCCGAGTTCAGGTACTCGGATCACTTCGCTCAGAAGCTTGGAGTTAGCTCCGAAAGACAAAAAATAATTTTCAAAATGTAGCAGGTCCAAGAACTCCTTGAACAAAGCTGCATTCGTGTCCGCAGGTCGTGAGCACACACCACCCAAGCCCGACCCCGGCCAATTCGGTTTGGCGCGTGCATGCGCGTGTGAAAAGGTGACCCATGGCCTAACATTCATAGCAATAGGCTTAGAAAGAGTTGATATATATACCACTCAAACTTCTTTGGCCTATCCAATATGGGACTAAAAATCAAAGGCAAATAAAGGGAAACTCAAGTTTTTCCATCCAAAACCAAATACACATCCAACACTTTGAACATGTAATCTTCTTGTAACATGAATTTTATGTGTTAACCTCTGCATAATTGTTTGAGACCAATTTGAACCGAACACCACACACAGCTTAAAGGTTCACAAGTCACCATCACTTCATCAACATCCTCTATGATGCGATGCGGCATTGAATTTCATGGTTTCACTATTGAGCACATTATCTAGAGACTTGACCAAAGCTAAGCAGTTTTCCTGGTTGCGAGTCTTGACTATCATAACCATCTATCAAAGTCTAAAGTTACTATTAAGTAAAGTGGATGCTAGAAGCAAGAATCAAGACACCACAAGGGTGAAAATGTAGGAAATAGAAATTAGCTTCCTTGATTTGCTCATGCTACACGTGACTAACCATATCTGGTTGTACAACTAAATAAAAGAATGAACAGTTTGCCAAGTTAGCCTAAAAGGAGTGCCAGATCGTAGTCATGTCTCAGAGAAGAAAGAACACAAAGATATAGTGAACCTCCTAGTGTAACATAGGAGTAAACTAAACCAAAAATAACCTCATAGCTACAGTTTATTTAAATGAAGAGGATGATGTAAATGAAAACAACTACATTATCGGACCAAACGGCGTAATCACCTAGAACCTCATGATGAAAGTTCTTTGCTACAAATGCTGGAAAAGAATGAAATCAAGAACACTAATGGTTCAACATTGCAAATTTAAAGGAAACATGGAACCGTTATCACCCTTTTCACCAATAACTGAAGCCAAGAAGCATATGGACAGGCATGCAACGCAAAAAGTACTTGGATGCTCAATGGTGGAAAAGAATGAAATCGAGAACACTAACGGTTCAACATTGCAAATTTAAAGGAAACATGGAACCATTGTCACCCTTTTCACCAATAACTGAAGCCAAAGAAGCATATGGACAGGCATGCAACGCAAAAAGTACTTGGATGCTCAATGGTTTGTTCGTTCAGTATTCTCTTAATCTCTTTTAAAGAGTGCCAGCAAATTCCCATAGATCTGAATTTCGAAGTATGCAGTATTTTAGATATCTAGCCAATCCTAACTAAATACAAGACTTCTGTGAGTTGTGATGTTCTTTAAGGACCTCGGAGGGACCTTTTATTCAGAAACTTACAGCAAGTAAAGTCTACAGAAAACTAACAGACAAGATGGTATAAGTTTTTCTGAAACATGTAGGTTGCAGGACTACCATTATGTTTTAACGGTTCCCTATAATGCCTGATTAGATTGGATCTATTTGACCAAAAAAAGACCATCCTATGACTTTCTTTAGTGAGACCCTGATTAATAGAAACCTAAGCTTTAGCTTTAAGCTGTAGTGAATCTAGAACAGTATCGTAACATTAAGATATTGACATCAGTGCATCACTATTTGATGAACCAAGAAAGGCGCCCTTAACATAAATGGTCTTTAAGATTTTGGCACTGCAGATGAAGCTAAGTCATAAAATGCCAACTGGTGGAAGGTTACAAATATATTATGAAGCAGTAGTTCAAACACATAAGAAGTTGCCTTTTTGCAGTATAGCAAGAGTAATTTATCAACAAAGATATTCAACCTACTTGGTTTTAACAAGAAAAATGATTCTAAATAAGATTGGGTAAGAGTTGACTGCAAAATTTCCTGACTGATAATTCAAATAGATGCTTCTTCAAGAAGGCAGCATCATGCTTACCAGGTCATTCAGCTGGACGCGTCCATCAGAAACTGCATACAAAGCGGCCATCCATTTTGGTAAAATAAGGGCGCTGATCCAAAGTCCAAATAAAGCCGGGTCAATCCTAAGCCAGGGATACGTGTTTTACCTGAACATTTTTTTTCTTTCCTATGTGTTAAATCAAAATTTGATCAAGTTGAAGAAAAGATCTTCCGCACAAAGGTCATAGAAACTATCAAGAACTACTTATATCTAGCCCGCTTACAAAAGTATCTCATTCTCAAAAACACACAAGTTTACAACTTTCTTGATGCACTAACAAATATATACCAAGTACATAGCAAACCCAATTCTACACGCATATCGATGACATACATAGTTACCTCGTCTAATTTGACTATCATATCCATGAACCAAGTTAATACAAAAAAATAGTCAAATTAATTCATTTCTAATTGACAACACCACAAACACAGAAAGAAAAAGAAAAAAAAAAGATATCTTTTCGCTAAAATTGAGATGCATAATAAAGGGTACAAAACTACTTAAACAATCGAATTAATCAAACATGAAACTAATTGAGGTGCATAAAACTAATTGAGGTGCTTTTATATGGTATAGCATCAAAATCACAACAGATATTTCCATTGACGAGTGCTCAGATATTACATAGAAAAATCAGAGTATTTTAATAACCGCACAGCACCAAGTTAACCATTTCTAGTGACCAATTGAAACCCTAAACCTAGATGATGATGAGGATGATGATTAAGATTTTAGAAGGAAATTAAATGAGCTTGAAGGGGAGAGGCCAAGGGGTGGACCTGGGGACCTCTATCCGGTCCTTGATCCGCTCGATCTTCTTCTCCTTCTTCGGCCGGGCGTTGCCGTACGACCCCTTGAAACCGTTTCCCCCTCTTCGTCTTCTTGTCCCCGCGGCCGCACGGGACCATCCCGCTCTCCGCTGCTGCTGCAGCCGAGGAAGATGAAGAAGGCGTAGGCGGTGCCAGAGAGTGCAGCGCCGCCCGCTGCTCCGTCAGCTTCTGCATCGCCCTTCGAGCCACCCACAAGAACGTCATCCGAGCTCCTCGCGTATCCAAACACAGCAAACCCCAAATTTGCCGGCGGGAACGCGGGCTTGCTGCCGTCCAATGTTAAAAGGCTTTCTCGATCCGCTTCTCGAATTTGGGTTTCGGGCTTTTGGGTTCACTTGACTTTGATCCGGCCCGAATATAATTCCTTTCTTTTTCATTTCCTTTTCCCCCCCTATCTTTCTTTCCTCCTTTTTCTCCCCCTTTTTGTTTTTGATTTGTTTTCTTTTAGAAATTTAAAACATATAATAATTTTTCTGTTAGATTTGCTCTTCAAATCAGATTGGATTTATTCGAATTAGGTTAATTAACATAAAACCAATAAAATATTCAAAAGCATAATGCACATACATGAAACTTCATTCAAATAGAATATGATCGTGTGTGTGTGTGTGTGTAATGGGTGCTATAAGGGACATGAACTCAAATCAAGGTAGGATATCTCCCTTTTTTCGAAGAACAAAAAGGAGTATTTTTAAACTTATTACATTTTTTTGGAAAATTCTTAACAAGATACCAAAGAAAAAGAGGTTAATATTTCAGATAGAACATATTATTCTCCTCCAGTTAAAAAAAAAAAATATATTGCTCATGTAGAAAATATGTAACTTTATTTAAAATAATTTTTCCAATGGATGGCCGTGCTATTTTCACTAGCTCCTAATACACTCCCTAAACACATGTTATCAAAATTTGTTTCATGAATGAATTGAAGCTAGAACAATCATTTTACTGAACAAGAGAGCTGATTATCCAAGAATAAAAGCTTCTTGTACTGATAGTTTCTTCCCATAAACATGCACAATATCAATCTATCAATCAGTTTAAATCTAAATCTTAATCTTAATCTAAAGTGCAACCCACTTCAACAACAACAACAACAACCATGACAGATTAATTTATTCCCAATCCCTCTTAAGGAATCAAATCATCTTGATCTGGTCACACCTCTCCTTGCCTTGCGGAAAATTATACAACTAAAAGAAAATTAAAAAAAGAAGAAGATTAGAATCAACATAAGAATAATAATAATAATAATAAGGGGAAGAAAAGTCATGGACCTAGCTATAATAAGTCTACGACTTGCACAAAGTCACTCACAATAAAATCGCCATTAATATTCCCCTTCTTTCTGGCAGGCATCTCACATGCGTAGAGAACTTATAGTGTAGCCACCTGCACCTTTTTATCATCGTCCGAATCTCTTTTAATTATTTATTTAGTGATTCCCATTTTTAATAATCATCTCCTTCTCCAAATGATAATTAATTATGTTTATATAACTGTCCCTTTAATCTCTCCTCCCCCAATAATAGCCGTTACAGCCCAGGACCCCACTGTCTCCCACCAATCACCAACTGCCACGCGCAAATCCAATGCTGTCTGAATCTGTTATCGGGACCGTTAAAGTCACCAGACAACAAATCTGTGCCCTCGTATAAATTTCAACGCTCCCGTTTTTACTACCCTTCTATTTTTTGCAACATTGTATTTTTAATTTCTTCTCCATTATTTAAACACTCGGGCGATCTTCAATTTTCTTCCTCTCTTTTCTCCTCTCAATTCCTCTTCCTCTTTCTCTTCCCTCCCTCCTACAAATGCCTCTCCTTTGACCCATCCGATCTCAAAAAAAAAAGGAAAAATTGGAACCGGATGGGGCTGTGCCAGGGCAAGCACACAGCCGTCCTCGACGATGAAGGCGGCGGCCATGGGGGCGGTCGCGGTCGCCGTCGTCGCCGCACGCCGGCGGCCTCGCCGCTGCCAGCAGAGAACGGGGACGCTGGCGGAGTCACGCCGGTGCACCCCGCCACCTGGCCCAGCCCGTACCCCGTCGGCACTCCGTTGGGATCCACCAGCCCTCTCCCTGCCGGAGTCTCGCCATCCCCGGCCCGGACGCCGCTGAGGTTCTTCCAGAACCTGCGGCGACCGTTCCCGCCGCCATCGCCGGCGAAGCATATAAAGGCGGCGCTGGCGAAGCGGCAGGGGACTGCGGTGAAGCCGAAGGAGGGGCCGATAGCGGAGGAGGCCGGAGAGGAGAGGGTGAGGGCGCTGGACAAGAATTTCGGCTTTGGTAAGCATTTCGGGTCAAAGTATGAGGTGGGGATTGAGGTGGGGAGGGGCATTTCGGACACACGAGCTTGGCCAAGGTGAAGAGGGGGGAATGCAAGGGGCAGAATGTTGCTGTCAAGACCATCCCCAAAGCTAAGGTGCATTGTGATTTTAATTGCTTGTCCTATAACAAAATTAGGATTGAATATGCTTCTTTCCCCTTCTAATTCTTGTTATATAATGCTAATGCTTTGTTTATATATATATATAGACCAATTCAAGCATGGTGTTGGCTAAGTTAATAGTTTGCTGATATATGCACATTTTAAATAAAATTATATTTGTGTAAATACTGCAAGCTACCTCCCCGTTTGGATGGTGAGGGGTTACACATGTAGGTGTAATCAATTTGGTTAATTTTCTGGTTGTTTGGGTATTGGGGTTATGTCATAGGAGTTATCAAGTTAATGTGGGGAATCTGATTGTGGGTGGTTTTGAGGTAACATTCATGTTGAGATTAAGTGGCTCGAATCCAGTCAAGCAGTTAAAGAAGAAATATGGCATGAGATAAGGGTGGATTTATGTTGAAAATTTGCAATCAACAAAATTAAATCAACCAAACAACTTATAAAAGAAAGAATTAAAAAGATGTTACCGGTCTCGAGAAAAGCGTGTGGTTGCTGCACTTAAAAGCATATCGCCGACCTCATGCGGTCAGTCAAAGTAGATAAGCCCCTTAACGGTACTACCCTCTCTACCTGTATCTCTTGCGTGCATGACCACGAAGGGGAATGACTATGAACCTAAAATATGCCCAGAATAAATATGGATGAAATTTGATGTGAAAGAGACCTTTTGTCCATAATATTTCTCATGTCATTATCATTTAAGTGTTTTAGGATATAAATAGTTATAGCACATAAACTCTAACTATTATAACCACTAACCTACTAGTGATGCTAACTAAAAGGAGTGGTGGTTATGACCAAGTCAAAATTACTAACCTAAAATATGCCCAGAATAAATATGGATGAAGTTTGATGTGAAAGAGAGACCTTTTTTCCATAATATTTCTCATGTCATTATCATTTAGAAGTGTTTTTAGGATATAAATAGTTATAGCACATAAGCTCTAACTATTATAACCACTAACTTACTAATGATGCCAACTTACTCACAAAAAGAGTGGTGGTTATGACCAAGTCAAAATTATGAAACTTAACCTCTTTTATTTTTAAAATGAAATTTTTTTACAGCCCCCCAAAAAGTTGAAATTTGAAAGAAACAAGGGAGATATAGAAATATCTGAATATGTCATCTTATGCAATCGGTGCAGATAGCTTTCAGCTTTGAACTCACACTTAGTGATATTTTGTCACGTCTTGAGGGATATAATGGATTAGACCTTGAATTACGTTCTTTCATCAAGACTTCACAAAAGCACACATAGAATGCTTACAATGCTGGGCCATTGGTTGGAGCATTGTGCCCATATTCACATATCATTTCATAAGAGTTACTAGGTATTAACCCCGAGTCCCACAACCGTGGTCTTCACGGTTTCTCTCATATAGGTAGAATCTTAAAATGTATCTGCGATCGAAATGATACCTCTCACGGTACATTAGTTGTATCTATTAGAGTATAAGTTCAACCTAACTGATCACATCATAAGCACTCTCATTATAGAGATGAGGCTGAAAATACACATTAGTGCAAGTTCTGAATGATGTATTATTACAAAGATCAGTGCTCCAAGAGAATCACTAGTGCAGCTTATTTCTACCATATTAACCTTATTCATGGGAATAGCTCGCCAATAATAAGGTTAGGTTCCCACTATTATTGACATCTTTTATGGGCTTAACCCACCCCACCTAATGAGTCTAAGATAATCTACTAGAGAGACCCTTATTATATCGTATTTTGATTTTACTTTAGTTCTGTGTTATATATATGGCGTAAAGCCTTTGCACATATTTCATATTGATGCAAGCATTAATATCCATCTTATGAGAAGCTTCCCTCCAAGATGGGAGAAAAATAACATTTGATCATGAGGTAACATTCAAATATAAATTCAAATATCATATATTATTTTGCAAATGAAGCAATATACAAAGCATGTAACAAATGTATTATCAAATAGATAGAAACATTAAATGCAATACCACTTCACATGAGCAATTTGGTTTTCTTTATTAGTAAAGAATGATAATGAAAGATGTAGCATATATAGAACTAATATCTTATCATTGTAAATAATAATGATGCTTAAAAATATAATGTCACAATTTGAGCATAAAAATGGTTGCATGTTGGTGATTGGCTGTATAGCTTACCTTCTAGACTTGCCTCTCCATTTTTTTATCCTTAATCTCATTCCGAGATTTTCATCTCATAAGCATATCATCTTACTTATAAATTCTTTATTTCAAGTAATACATGTATTTTTCAAATGAATGAATTAAATTGATGAGTAAGATAAATTGACCATACAAACACAAATGCTTCTAGTTACAATGAGTATGCCAGACTTGGGCTTTCTTTGCTCATTCCATTTGGATTAGAGAAACCTCATCAACAAACATCAAATAAACTTAAATATTTGTTAGTCGAGATTTAAACAAGTAATAACTATTGACATCTAATTTAAAAAATTTAATGAATCAAGATAATTACTAATCTGCAATATATGATTTGCAGATTCCATGTAAATGCTATGTAAAATAGCAATGTTAAAATAATAACTACAATATGCCTTTAAAGTATGCTTAAATTTTATACTTAAAGAATTGGTCGAACAAGTCTTTGTAATTTCATAAGTAACACCTGTGGCATGATCTACAAAATAAAAATTTGTAGAAAAATGGTGCATGCATTAATTCTGTGTTGAAATAGGCAACTATAAATTGCAGAATAAGCCCATAAATTATATAGACACAATAATTATAGAATTAACTACTATTCATGTCTAGGTAACCAAATATGATCCATAGACCACCCTATAAAATTGAAAGTAGCAAAATCTAGGTTAGAACATAAGACATCAGCTATAATTTTACATATTCTCAGTCCCAAAAAAAATTTAATCGATATTAATAGTACATTCTAATTATACAAGTAACAGGGCTCTCTTTGCAGAATGGTGACATTGTTGGGAATCTAAGCAATAGAGAACAGCAACACCAGAAAATAGTTACCAATCACGCGAACAAGTAAACAAAGAAAAGAAAAAGAGAACACAAGATTTAACGAGGTTCATTAATTTACCTACGTCCTCGAGGTGAGGGAGAGAGTTCTTATTGAATCAATCAATTATAGGTTACAAATATTAGGGACAATACCTCTCTTTATATAGTCAAAGAAGTCATGAAGAAAAAGAAACCAAAAACACCTAATTCGGATCAGAAATGAATTTTGAATATATACAAAATCCAATTAAGAATTTAAGTATGATAATGAATATGCCTTTTTAGATTGTTGGAATTTTTCAATCAACAAAATTAAATCAACCAAACAACTTATAAAAGGAAGAACTAAAAAGATGTACTGGTCTTGAAAAAAGCGTGTGATCGCTTCACTTAAAAGCATATCGTCAATCTCATACGGTCAGCCAAAGTACATGTGTCATTTAACAATGTTATCCTTTTCTACCGGTTGTTGACACTCAAAAAAAGACAAAATCTCAGACAGCTTTTTAACCAGTCTGAATGATGTCTAACTTGTCGACATTTACAAAAAACAAGTTGCAGACAAGCTGACGACCAGTTTCTACCTATCCCCGAGGGACAAATTAGCGACTTGGACTCTACTGATCCAGTGAAGTAGACAGTAAGAAAAAGTTGCCTTTGAAGAGACCTAAGCAGGCTTAAGATGCTGAGTTAGCTCAACACTTAGCATCGTATGAGCCCAAGGAGATAGCCTCGCTTGAGAGGCTAAGTTTGTCTAGATTCGCCTTGAAGCTCTCCATAGAGAGCTAACTTATAGTTTCGCCTGAAGCTAATTTTAGTTTCGCCGGAAGTTAATTCTAGTTTCGCCAGAAGCTTTCTTGATAACGTCGCATAAAGCTCTTCATAGCTCTACAGAGAGCTAATTCTAGCTTCGCCGGAAGCTAATTCTATCTTTGCCGGAAGCTTTTTTAATAGTTTCGCATAAAGCTCTTCATAACTTCACAGAGAGCTTACTTACAGCTTCGCCTGAAGCTAATTCTAGCTGCGCCTGAAGCTAATTATAGCTTCGTTGGAAGCTTTCTTAATAGCTTCGCCTGAAGAGGCTGGCTCCGCATGAGGGAAGTAACCACCCCACTAAGTTAGTACGGGGAGTTAATGGGTAGTTACATCCATAATCCCTCATTAAGAGAAGACAGAATCATAGCTCCCTATTGCCTAGTGGGGAGAATTAATAGGTAGTTACACCCATGATCCTCATTAAGAGGAGACAATTAAGAAAATCATAACTCCCTATTGAGTCTATAAATAGCCCACTAATAGGATAGGCTTAAGGACTTGAAATTTAAGTCCAAGAAGCTTTTTTCAAGAGCAAAAGCTTTTTTGGTGGTTTCAAAACTTAAACCAACAAGAGATTTACTCTCTCATTTTAAAGAATTCAGAGAATCACTTCTCTAATCCTATAAAAATCAATTCAGGGTGTTAACACCCTAAGATCTTCCTCCCTCTCAAGGAATCTCCGGAATCAGGTGAGAAGGAATTCTCAAGCAGTAGCATTCGAAGATTGATCGCTCGCATCGTCAACGGGACAAAGTGATCGCGCGCTGATAAGACTCCCACCGACACACTTTACAGAAATCTCAAAGAGGTCTACTTGTAATTTTCTTTTTCTTTCTATAAAGAAATACTTGTAATTTCACTCCTCAATATTTTTGTAAGTTTTCCCGAACTTATATTTCAATGAAAAACACCGGTGTCCCTTGCATGCACAACCACGAAAGGAGAATGACCATGAACCGTAAGATATTTCAAAATAAAAATGAAGGAGGAAGTTTGATGGGAGAGAGATATTTCCCATAATATTTCTCATATCATTTTCATTTAAAAGTGTTTTTCGGATACAAATAGTTATGGCACAGGAGTTCTAACCATTATAACCACAAACCCACAAACGATGTGTGACGATTAGTGACCAAATCAAAATTATGAATTTAATCTTTTTATTTTAAAATAAAATTTCTAACAATTTAGTCAGGTTTGGAATGCAGAGAAATATGACTAAATTTAAGACTACAAGAAAAATTTCCCCTTTTGGGTCATATGATTCTAAAGCATGTCGCTTCTATCAATTTTCAAGCTCATCGTCTTTAACAAATTAGTATCGGAGCTAAGTGGATTGTCCCTTACCTGTGTAATGTGAGATGCCACAAGAAATTGATAAAATAAAATTGTTGGTGAATTTAGGGTAAATATTTGATCTAGTTGAGGGACTGAAAAGTTAAGGAGACGCTAAAGGTGAAGATTCGGGTCAAGTTGACATACTGGAACAAGAAAGAAAGGTATTAGACACTGTAATGAAAAATATGATCATGGTGAAGTGGAGACATTGGGGTAAATTGAGGCTAAGGTGGAATTTGGGAGTGTTTGCATTTTAAAATTAGATTTGATTAAATTTGAACCATAGAGATTATTGAGGTTAAGTCGCTCGAATCCACTCGAGTGGTTAAAAGAAAATAAAGCAAGATGGATTTAGTTTTACATTGGATAGAGAAAAAAATCATGGTATAAAATCTTGGTAATGGCACTGGTATCAACAAATAGTTTCTATTATCAATATCATTAATATTAGTAATATTGTCCATGATGACAGTGTCAGTCCTGAATTCGATTGATATTATGGCTAATATCGTATCAAGTACCTCAAAACTCAATGATATTGTCAATATATATCAGAATCAGTCGATATTTCAAACTATGACAAAATTTGTTAAGGGGTTAAAGATTATCAGTATCAGCTAAAATTATAGGTTTTTGTTTTAGATCACATGGATTCTAGGATATTACCTACTTCTATCGACTTAGTAGGCTAATTTTTGTAACAACCCAAACCAGCATCTCCAACCAATACCTACGTGTTTTCAGCTGTAGCTAGCCCTAACTCCTGCCTCACCTCACTATCCAAATGTTGCTTAGTCCTATTTCAAGGTTATTATTACGGTGCAACAATCTAGTTGAGTTCGAAACTGTTGTCATTTATTCAAAAGATATTTATGGTGAAACCGTTATAATAGTTCTAATACAAACATTAGTTCTAATAATAGAGTGCATCATAATGGGTCGTTTTATGTCATTCCTGCTTGATCTATATAAACCATCTATGTAGTACGGACACTCTTATCATAAAGCTATATTGTGTTGAACATGTGTCCGATACGCGTGTCAGACACGCATGTCATATGTATTTTTAAGAAATTATCGCGTGTTGATGTGTCATGTCCATGTTGGTGTGACTGTGTCTATGCAACATAGTGAACCGGCATATTATTGTTAAAGCATTAATAATTCTGGAGTCTACACACAAAATAACATGGCACATTCTTAGTTTTACGAAGATGGAGTCTTATTGTTACACTTCACCTTCCTGTGCTTGACGCCAGTGAGGCATGGCTTACTGGTAAAAAGGTGAGAATAAGTTGTGGGGAGTCTAGGTTCAAGTCCGGTTACAGTCTAATATTCAAAAAAAGAAGAAAAAAAAACTTTCTGGGCTTCTATTTTGGAAAGACTATAAAACGACTTTCCTCCATACAATCAACTTTAAGCATTAAACTTTGGATCTCTCATATGGTACATCAGTCTTTTAGGCTTTAACACACCTCGAACTTTTATATATTATATATGATTAATCATCTCTAATGAATGATTTCTTCATTTTTTTTAAGAACTCGTGCAAATCCATATGCTGATCAATCATAGATATTATAAGCATGATTATTCATAAGATACTTCAAGAGTTTTTATCCTTGAAGGGAGCATCAATCCTGTTTATTTGTGAAATCAATTTCCATGCAAGGGGATTCTTGGTGGAACACTCATTGTGATAATCTTTTGTAAATTTAGACACTATGGTCGGAAAATTAGAGTGATTCATGGGATGGTCCTCATCATCTTCGTTGGTTGAGGAAAAAGAAACTCCGTGCTCTCTTAACATGTAATGTTATTTTCTTTTTTTGAGGCTGTGATGTTAGTGCTTTGATGACTTGTCACTCTTGTGATGCTTTACAAACGTAACCATTTGATGCAGGGATAGGAAGTATAAGACATTGTATTTGGGCTATTCAGGAGTAGGAACTGGAAATGTTCCACCTTAAAAATAAGGGAAAACTTGAAGAGGAAACTACTTTGTCTACATGGAGTAGTTTTCTAATGCTTGTGGATATAGATAGAACTTATATCAGGAAGGAAAATTTATTTCCCCAGGATCTTTGCTATAATCTGTTGGAAGTTTACAATTCTTCCATCAATTTGTACTTTGATTGGTTGTCACAATGGGACCTAACTTAGGAATATGAGAGGTTGATTACTTAGGTTTAGGCATAGAATTAGAGATTTTGCCTGCCTTGACCTTTTCAGATATGCTTATTTGCTAAAACCAGCAAACAGGAGAAATGGTCACAGCATATGCAATATGCTGTCATGCAATCAAACCTACTACCTCAAATCTTGATATGTGGCATGGTATACTTATTTAAGATGTTGGTTGTTTTTATTTCTGGAACCTGTAGGGAATCAGCAGCGTGGTCACAACTATTTTGTAAATGCAGCATAAATATAGCATTCTATTTACATTTAAACTTCTTAGAAAGATGTGTGTCCTAATTACAACTAATATGTCTCTTATGAAGGTTGAGGGAACTATGATGTGCAGAAAATACCTTTATATAAGATGTTGGTTGTTTTTAGTTCTGGAGCCTATAGGGAATCATCAGCAAGGAGATGAATATTTTATAAGTGCAGCGAGCATGAGCATTCTATTTAAATTGGAACTTATTGGAAAGATGTATATGTCCTAATACATCTAATATTATGTCTCTTATGATGGTGCTGAGGGAAATATGGAACATATTTCAGTAGTTTGATAATGATTTTGCAACTTGAATATCATGGATATAAAGCTTGCTTATTATGGATATACGTATTTTATAAGTGCCACAATGCTACTAGCATCTTATACATTTTAAAATCTTAAGGTTACAGATATTTGTATGTCCACCAAATCTATAATACATAAACCAGGAAGTGTTGGACCCTAAACCCAATACTTCAAAGGTTGCTGAAGCTCTTTGCAATTTTGAGGTAACAAACTGAAGTTGACTTGCACATCTCACATGCGTACAAGGGAAGCAAATAAGAGTGTTGTGCATACTGAAAGAGCCATGCAGATGAATCAACCAAAGGGTATGTAGAATATTTACTAAGAAGGGCTGTACGATAGTTCACTAGGTCAATCGGAGGAATCTTTGGAACAAAGTCATAACCTTACTTAACTATCCTATCATATAAGACTAAAATTTTGCTTCATTGCCTGATCGACATTCAACTTAATTTGAATTTTTGACAACAGAATACACGTATAGCTCATTTACAGCATAAGCCATATGATTTTGGCACTTTTAAGAGTTTCAACATGAGGATGTTATTCAAATTGTTCTTTGTTACTGGAGTTGATGGATGCACATGTATAGTATTGCTCGTGATATTGTAAGATACATCTAATGTTCAGGCTGTTTTGGTATGTTCGCATGAATTACTTGACACATCCTTACTATTTTCTTTCAACCCATAATGCCCATCATGTTTTGCTGACCAAATGTTATCTTTGTCTCTCCCGAACTCTAGAAACCAAGCTCTTTGCAGGGGCAATGTTTATTGATTAATAATTTCTTACAGATGACAACGTCTATCGCAATAGAGGATGTTCGTAGGGAGGTGGCAATCTTGAAAGCTTTATCTGGGCATAACAATCTTATCAAATTTTATGATGCATGTGAGGATTCTGTAAACGTCTACATAATCATGGAGTATGTCTTGACTCTTTTTATTTATGATATTTCATTACTATTCATCAATCTTCTTGGCTAGATCTGGCATGCACCTGTCACTTGGCTGCATGTAGCATGAAATCAATATTTGGTCTTAGACCCATAGCTATCCTCTCTGTGTCCACATTGTAGTTTTGGTTTCACTTTGCTGTTTGATTCCTCAGGAAATATGCTTGCCACATCAATGCTGTTTCAGTTGATTCACACATGAAAGAGAGCATAAACAGGAGCAGCATATATTTGTTTTGATGCCGTTTGGAACCAGGGCCCTCTTGAAACCTGATGCTCTGGTTTCATGCCAAATAACCATTGTGATTGTAAAACACAAGATGTTAGGTTGTGGCCCTTGTGGGCCAATAGCATATTTGTCAAGAACCAGATCTATTTAGTCTGTAGGTTTAGCACAAGAAAACACATTTTAATACCCATCAATAATTCTGGTCACTGCTGACAAAATGTCTTGTTGAATGTTGATTCACGCATTTTAAGCCTCATTTCTTGTATATTCTATTTGTTAATTATATTTATCATTTTTTCTTATCAGATTGTGTGAAGGTGGAGAATTATTAGATAGAATTTTGTCCAGGTAAATGAGTATATATGGTTTAAGCCTTCTGATATGATGTATACTTGTCTGGTCTTGACTCAACCAAGGAGTTCTAATGAATTTTATGTGTCCTCCAATTTTCTAAAGAGGGGGAAGGTACATGGAGGATGATGCAAAAGCAATTGTTGCTCAAATTTTGAGTGTAGTTGCCTTTTGTCATCTTCAAGGTGTTGTGCATCGCGATTTAAAGCCAGAGGTAAAGTGTTGGACTCCTATAAATATTATAATTTTCATATCCCACATATAGTTTCCTTTCAGTTCTTAACTCACCATTATGTTGAATATATCTTGCTAAAATTTCTGCTGTGGACTATTAACAGAATTTTCTCTTCACCAGTAAAGATGAAAGTTCTCCTATGAAGCTTATTGACTTTGGACTTTCTGATTTTATCAGACCAGGTAATTGTTTGAAACATCACCAGAAAATTTGGACTGTCTGAACTCGTACAACCATCATCTTTTATGTCTTTAGTTATTCCAACTTATGATGATCCAAAATCGAGAGGGAAACAGCTCAAATGAATGATGCATTAAAGATCAGTAGTTTTGAGTTCAACTTTCAATAAATGTCCGCAACTCATTCCTAGTTCATAGTTATTTTAACTTATGCATTCTTTTATTAAAGAGTCATAGGAAAATAATTGTTTCTCCTTCTTTATGCTTTAAGGTCCTTTTGTAGATAAATTCAAAATCAATCATATATATGGCATGTCTGTGTGCCCATGCTTGTATGCATGCGTGACCCTGTGTGTTGGTCTCAAATGTACATATTTCAGAAATAAACGTATGTAGATAACCGTGTCCTTGTATCTGGACTGCAGAGAATTGTTTGTGTCATAACACAAGTCTCTTGCTTGTGTACTTAAATCATAGCCATGCTTAAGCCTTCTGGACTTGAAACCTGTCCACCCTTTTGTTCCCTTTTCAGAAGTAATCACCTGCTCAATACCATATGAAGAAGGAAAACATGAATTTCCTCGTTATGAGCCATAGAAGGATCTTTATTTCATCGCAGCATCAATCGGTTTAACATCTTATATTATTTATATTTCAACTTAATGTTTCTCTTGACTTCAGTGAGAACATAGAATGCAACTTCTCAAAATATATGCTTCCTCTTGATTTTACAATGCTCCATGATCAGTTTGGCATGCAAGTTTCAAAATCAATAGTTGAAAAAACTTAAATTGATTTTCATTGAGTCCTTTGGTATCTGTGAAAGAGCTTTCTACTTGTTTTGCTGCCATCATGTCAAGATTGAAGTCTGGTGAAATATTACAATTTTTGGGCATTTTTGTGCAGATGAGAGATTAAACGACATTGTTGGCAGTGCGTATTATGTTGCACCTGAGGTCCTACATAGATCGTACAGTACGGAAGCAGACATTTGGAGTATTGGTGTAATAACATATATCTTGTTATGTGGTAGCAGACCTTTCTGGGCACGAACAGAGTCAGGAATATTTCGTGCTGTGTTGAGAGCGGACCCTAACTTTGATGATTCACCTTGGCCTTCTGTATCTCCTGCAGCCAAGGATTTTGTCAGAAGACTTCTAAACAAGGACTACAGAAAAAGAATGACAGCAGCACAGGCTCTAAGTAAGTTTAGAGTTCCCATCTGCAAATACTCACGTATTAGATTGGTTTTTCGGACAATTGTTACATAAATATATATCTTATTATTCCATGGAATATCAGGTTTCAAATTCTTCGTACAACCTCTATTAGGGACCGCATGAATCCTATTCTTATTTTCCTTTCTTCGAGTAATTCAAATGTTTATTCAGAATGTCAACAAGTGCTTCTGTGATGGCAGGTCATCCTTGGTTGAGATGTGATGACCGGCAAATTCCTCTTGATATCCTAATTTTTAAGCTACTCAAATCATATCTTCGTGCCACACCTCTCAAGTGTGCAGCTCTAAAGGTATATATTCTATGTATAAGAGGATTGTCACGTTTAGTTGGACTCTCACGTGCTTCTTCCTACCTTCCCATAAAATGTTGGAATAGACTCCTTACAGTTTTGTGGATGTGTTAGTTATCATTTTCTTCAAATTATCATTAAAATGTAAAAGCTGATTTTGGAAAATGATTTTCATTTTTGTTTTATTTTATTTTCTTAACAATGAGAAATGTAGCGAAGATGTGATGTAAGTTTGAGGCCAATTTTGTCTTTCTTAAAGCTTGGGCATGTGTTAAGAGACATGCCATGTCCACTGTTTAAAATCTTTCTTCCACATACTTTCTAGTCATTTCCCTCCAAATTTCTTATTTGCTTCCCCCACCTATTTTTCATCCTTCAAATGCATTTATGAACCCACTTTCTGTTACCACCTTAATCAAGAAGACTATTTAATGTTCTCATCTTCTCCAAAGCATATTCCATGACCATTTCCTATAAAAAAACTTCCCTTTAACCCTCCATACCTCCTACATGTGTTCAAGCTCCTTTGTTCTGTTAGCAGGTAAAAAGTATGCTCATAAAAATTATCTTGATTTGAGCCCTCATTTTTTGTTTTCGCTTTCTAATTTGGTTGGTGAGTCTTGGCCTAGTTGAGCTTTCTTTCACTATTTGAGAAGAGGGTTTGTGGGTATTTTTTTAATCTTACTCCACAGTCTTCAAGTTCTTTATCATGGCAAAATGATGTATATATCTTTACTTTTTTTTAAACCTTTTAATTTGTGGAGATACAAACTGAATTCCCTGTATATGCTAAACTATCTGCTAATATCTTTATGTATGCTTCTTGGTTTGACTCGTCAATTGCAATTTTTAATTTTTAATAGATGGTATGCATCATATTGTACCTTTTGTATTATTTTTGTGTTTACTATACATTTTTGATCCATTTTTCCCCTGCTATGTTTGTGTGCAGGCTCTATCCAAAGCACTAACAGAAGATGAGCTTCTGTATCTCAGATCTCAGTTTAATTTATTAGAACCAGATGAAAATGGGTGTGTCTCAATTGAAAACTTTCGAACGGTAAGCAAACATTTTGCAATTCTTTTCTACTGTTGATCTTGGATTGTTTACATTTGTTTTGAAAGAGAGAAGTTGGATGCAAGGTGACTCTCATGTAGAAAGAGAGGGCAAAAATAAGAGATAGAGTTTTTTTAACTTTATAACAAGATTGCGGTCGACCGGCGGTTACCGACATGCACAAGGTTTGAATCGGTTGACCGGTCGGTCGACCGATGTTGCACGAGAAACAGGAGCTCATTGGGTCAATCGACTGCCGGTTTATCGACATTTCCAGTAAGTCCCGTAATGCCAGAGGACTTTGTGCGGTCGACCACGTACTTGGGTCGGTCGACCAGGTGGTCGATAGACAGTCGGGTCAGAATGAATTCTGGACCCGACCTGGAGTTGTTTTGGGGGTTTCTTCTCCTCCCTATAAATAGAGGATGTAACCCAGTTTTAAGGTTAGGTTGATTTCTGGTGAGAGTTCTTGAGAGAACCAATTGTAATTCTCTTGTATCTTGTGTAAATCATCAGTAGACCTCACTCTTCTGCCTCGGGGACGTAGGTATCTTGCCGAACTTCGTAAATCTTCGTCTTTCTCTCTTTGCGTGTGTGTTTGTGATCTAGGATTTGTATGCTTGGCATGCTTTAGCCCCAACATCTTAGTCATGATTCGTTACTCATTAGATAGGAAGCAGGTGGTACTAGAAATATTACACACCAAAATATGAATTTGCATAACCAACAAAATTGACTCATACGCAAAGGAGATCCAAAGAACATCACTACTTAACAAAATGAACTTGGTTCATGCGCTATAACAATTCTACCCTCCGTCTAGTTGGTTGTAGTTCAAAATTTTCCATTTGCAATGAAAGGGATTTTCAATTTAAAAATGCAAGGGTTAACTATTTCCTTTACCCCTTTAGGTTAGTTCTTTCTCCATCATTGGAGCTTTCTTCCCAAAGATGTGGCTTCCCTTTCCTTGCTGGTGGGTGCCTATAGGCCTCTCTTTCCCATAGTCCCTTGATCAGGAATTTGGTACCAATTTATCAGGCTTATATGTGGTCATAACTTCATCTTCCAGGGATGATTGCCATTCAGAGTTCTGCTTCATATCCGACCAGATTCTGATAGTGAAAAGGCTTTAGATAATGATGAAGATCATGATGCTGAAAAACTTCTTTTAACTAAATTTGCAATATGTTGATGAGTTAAATATTTTTACATTCTGTAGCTCATTCAGTTTACCTTAATCTACTTTCTATAACTGTGTGATTTCATCCTATTTCTTTTGAATTCTCTGTAATGTGGTTCCAATGCAGGTACTCTTGAAAAATGCAACCGATGCAATGCAATTCTCAAAGGTTCCTGACATCTTAAATTGGTACGACATCTAATACCACAGTCGCAATTTTTTGGCATTAATGTTATATTCATCTTAATAAAGTGGCATCTAGTAATTCTCGTTTTCTTGATTCTGAATTTTTATTTTTCATGATTTATATATGTTGTCTGTTAGCAAATCACCAAAGTATGTGACTGTGAGTCAATTCTTATTACTTAAATGAGAATTTTTTGTTGTGTTTACTTCCATATCTACTATCTTATCACAAACAGAGAGTGACAATCAATTTCAATGTGCTTCTTTTCATGAAACACCTGGTTATTAGCAACATGGGCAGCTATGCTACCTTATTATCGTGCAATAGTGGAGCTGGAATTTATCCTTCCACTTTTCCTCTTGTCTTTGTTTCGCGTTACAGCTCCAGCCTCTCGCTGACAGAAGAATGGATTTTGAGGAATTCTGCGCCGCTGCAACAAGCCCTTACCATCTAGAGGCTTTGGAAGGATGGGAGCAAATCGCTAATGAAGCTTTTGAGTACTTCGAGCAGGAAGGGAATAAAGCCATCACTATCGAGGAACTGGCCGAGGTCTCTACTTACAGACAATCTTGTTCTAACTTCTAATGGAAAATACCTAATATTGTTAACAAATCTCTCGAATATTTGTGGACTCTGGTGGATTTGCTCTGTTGTTGTGTGTGTGCAGGAAATGAACCTCGCCCCATCAGCGTACTCCATCATGCAAGATTGGATCAGAAGCTCGGATGGGAAGCTCAGTTTCTCGGATACACCAAATTTTTTGCATGGTGTGACAGTGAGGAACGCAAACACGAGGAATCACCAATAATGTTGTTTATTGATTCGCCATTCATGTAATTTTTTCTCTACAAACTCGTATCTTTCCCGTGTACACGGCTGGCAATTTTCACTCTCTCTCTCATCTTTCTTTTCCTCCTCTGTTCGTTTTGTAGAGATGCTTGTAAA